>SNVD02000099.1:0-13010 GCA_013180625.2 Boswellia sacra | reverse complement strand
GTCCTTTTATTTGATGGAGATAATATCTGTATATACCTAATCCCAAGGTAGCAAGGCCTTCTTTTCCCTACCCAATTTAAAAACTTCTCTTCTCATCCTCATTAAAAATATTAAATGGTACAATATATAATCCAATTCAATCCAGTCACATGTACCAGATGTGGTTTGAATGCAATAGTATGAACATAACTGAGCAGGCTTGCTTTTTTGTTTGCCCACGTTTGATCTATCAAGCATAAAATAGTTGCTCAAGCTCCACAAATAATGGGTTGGGCTTGTTGGTGGGGTACACTATCCTATCAATTATTAGCTTTACTGTCATATAAAATTATATTTAGTTAAACGTTAATAACAAATGCTACCAAGACTCTTTTTGGCTTTGGTGGTAGGCAGTCACATGACCATGAGTGAGGATGAGAGAAATGATCACCTTATAGCACTTTCATGGCAATTATTTACCTGTTTGGAGGTGAGTTCCTGAGTTTGTAAAGAAGCCCAGAAAGCACTTCTGCCTGTATTTACCAACAAACATATATTTCAGCAGCTTAATATATTTTCATGAATCAAATACTAGAAAATTCACAAACAAAATTAACCTTACAGAATTCAAAGAAAAGATCATCAAACAGAAAAACTGGTGTATGGAAAGCTTCAGCTTGAACTGCAGCAACTTGTCTCATCTCACTTGCCTCCACAGCCAATCTCCTCACTTTCCAACCAAAATCACCTACCAAATACTCAAAATCATCTTGTTTAAGCATTTTTCTCTCCTTCTCAACCTTATCAAGCAATCCCACTTCCTTGACTGAAGAATCAAAAACTACGACCTTATCAGCTGAGTCATATTTCTTCTGGTTATTTTTAGAATCAGAAACTACATTGTGTCAAACCACAGCTTGCTAATTGTGTGCATGATATAATATGTCATATGAACTGGTTGATATAATATGTCGTAAGATTTATTAATCTTACTATTGCCTCTATGGAACGTTGCTGGTTTGCGAGGGATTTTGTATATGACAACATTGCAAACAACCGTTATACAATATTTGGTCGCTCAAACTCATGTGAGTTATATGATAATTCACATCCGTGTGAGAGCCTCTGGAGGAAGGACTACAGCTTCTGAACTTGGACAGTTCTCCCCAATTTTTGTTTGGCATCTAAGGGTAACTTCTTCCTTTACATGTGTTGCACTTATGTGTTCACACAATATGAGTCTTTTGATTCTAGACTTGTTACTTGTTTGGAAATACAGTTATGGATGATCTTCTTTTTATTGTCATGTTCAACATGCTTTTCAGGACTTCTATTTGTAAATTGATTCTAAACTTGTTACTTTTTTTTTTTTGTAACCGAGGTGTCTGGGCCAGCTTACGCGCACCACGACTAATCCTCGGAGGAGACTAGCACAACCACAACCCACTATCACAGTCTCCCACTTAAATCATGGAGGAGGCCATTGTGGAGACTCAAACCCAGGACTTCACCATTGGTGCTATACCAACTCCATCCTGGCCCGCTTCACCACTTGAACCAACCCATTGTGGGTCTAAACTTGTTACTTGTTTGCATAGAATTTCATGATTCTGCTGTGAAATATCATGGCATAATAATAAAATGGGCAAAACAAGTATATTTTGTTCACTATGAACGAGATGTGAATGTTGTTTCATTGTATCCAAGTATAATGATTAGAATAGTAGCATCCAGTTATCCAATTGCTTATTCATGAGTATTATGTACCTGAGTTTTATGTATTATTGCTTATTTGGTTTGGTATTATTGCTTATTTGGTTTCTTGTATGCTTATTCATGAGTGTTATGTACTTTTCAAAATTAAAAAATATATAATACGTGTCAGGATCTCATCCTAACACGTATTATATATATTTTTAAGGTATGTGTCGGCCAAAAACCGACACATAAAAGTTACACGAAACAATGGAATATGCGTCACTTAGTGAATGAAGTATATGTCGGTCATAGAATGACACATATATTTCAAGAGTCCTTTTGTGTCGGTCATTCCTTGACAAGCAAATGTCGTTCCTTGACCGACACATACATTTGTGTCGGTTATAAAATGACACTAGGATGTCGTTCTCTGACCGAAACAATATATGCGTCACTTATTGACAGACACATATTTACTAAAATTCGATATTGTATGTCGTCCTATGACCGACACGAATTTTGTGTCGGTCAGGGAGTGACACACGAATGTCATTCTTTGACCGACACAAAATTTGTGTCACTTATTGACTGACACATATTTGATAAAATCTGTTACTATGTGACACATATTTGTTACTACATGTCTGTTTGTGAATGACACATATGCTTGTGTCGGTTTGACCAAGTGACACATATAGAATACGTGTCAGGGTCATTTATGTCGCGCGAAGACCGACTGATAAGTGTCTATTTATATATCATTTTCATATCAATTCGTCCATGTTTCTTTGCTATATCCCTTGGTATTTTTATGTTTTTGTGTGGTTTTGATGTTTGTAGGAGTTTTGGAGCAACTTGCACAAAAAGGAGTAAAACCCTTCATTTTCACCTCTGCTAGTCGACCATCTTCTCGGATTTAATTGTATTGATATACAATGAACCCGATGACATATCATATACCGTTGAAAAGCTCTCGAAGTCTACTTTTTGGAGGAATTTACGGTTTATGAATCCATTCAGTGTACCGAAAGTTGTAATCAAAACAGTGTAAGAAGTGTAGAAATGTAATTCCACACATCACTGTAGCATGTATAATACGGGACACTGTAGCACATTACTGTAGCAGAGTATTTAAAACACATTTTAAGGTTTTATTTCATAACTTGAAGAGGGGAGAACGTGGAGGAGGCTGCATCTTTGGATTTCTCTCATCTCTTGGAGTTCTTGAAGGAGATTGAAGGATTGGAAAGAGGAAGAACTACAAATCCTAAGAGATTTCATCAAATTTGCTAAGTTTTCCCTTTCCCTTTCATTTTCTGGAATGTCTCTATATTGTATTGTATTTGTATTCTATCTGAATATGTGTAACTAAATCTGAATTGGTTGAGGGTGATTTCAAAGCCCTTGATATGGTTTTTATGAATTGATTGTGCACGGAATTGTTATCCAATTCTCTAATTGAAGTTGCTTGTATTTTCCCATGTTTAATGTTTATGATTGCTTGCTGGATTGTATTTGGGTGGCAAACTGAATATAATCTGGATATTGTCTATTGCTAGACTAGAAATCTTGATCCGTAATTGTCTTGAATTTCTAATCATTAGTAGCCAAAATTGTTATCAGAGATTGCAATTGGAGAATATAACCTAAGTTAAATAATCCGAGCTTGTGTGTTTATTGCTTAGATCAACCTGTCTTTCTTTTCGTAATGCATCCATTGAATTAAATTTAGAGAGCTTGTTCTAGGTTGTTTGATGGATAGAGATTAAATAAAGAGCTTGTTTTATTTAACAAACAAAGTAAGGAAAGATTGGGATAACAGAGCTTATTGTTATCTACGGTTGATAATTTCAATGGTGTAATTGGATTACAATTCTATGTTAATTCACAAATTCATATCTTGTGGCAGAGAATGAACTCTTAACCAAGTGTCTCTCATTGATTTTTTACTCAATTTAACTTTGCTTTGTGTTATTCTTCATTTGCTTTCGTATTAAGTTTAGTTAATCAATCAACAAAACCCCCCCTGTTTAGTTTATTATTGCTGGAAAATAATAAATTCAATTAGAATCAATCCTCGTGGGAACGATATCTTACTCATCACTTTATTACTTGTGCGACTAGTATACTTGCTAGTTTCGAACGCATCAAGTTTTTGGCGCCGTTGCCGGGGATTTATTTTCTAATCGATTTGTTATTTTGTTTTCATTGTTGATTCATATTTTCTTTGTTTTTCTTTTCTGATTGTTTGTGTTTAGACAACATGGCAGTAAACTTCTATCAATTCAATAGCGGATTTGAGCCACAAGTACCATGGAGAGTAAATGAGGTAAGCACTCCGAACATGGAACAACAACTTTCTGAGCTAACCTCTCTTGTGGAAAACATGGCTGTAGGAGATATGCAAAAATCTTATGAATGTGGGATATATTCTACGATGGAGCATCCAATCGACATGTATCCAACTTTACACGAAGAATATATGGAACAAGCCAATGCCATGGGTGGATTTCCAGGACAAACGAGGCAATGGTATGATCCTTTCTCTAGCACTTACAATGCTGGATGGGAAGATCAACATAATTTTAGTTACTGGAATCATCAACCAATCACTCCAAATGTGATACCAAATCGGCCACAAAGTTTCACTCAACCTAGAGTGCAGCAACCATTTCAAATGCAACCACCACCAATGCCACATCCAGCACCGCAACCAGCTTGGCAAAACTCAGGTATGTCTCTCGAAGATATTGTTAATGCACTTGCCACTAACACAATGCAATTCCAGCAGGAAACTGGGGCAAGTATCCAAAACCTGGCAAATCAAATGAGACAATTGGCTACTAGCATGAGCAAATTCGAGGGCCAAGACTCAAAAAAATTATCTTCTCAAGCGGTGATCAATCCAGGAGAGACTGTTAGTGCGATAACTTCGCAAGGTGGAGAGCAATTAGATATCTTGCCAAGGAAATCACAAACTGATGAAGGAGATGACACCACTTCCACCATGAACAAAACATTGACTTCTCAGGTACATCCTATAACCCTCATTCCTTCATATGTTTCTCCTCCACCTTTTCCTAGTAGATTTGTAAAATCGAAGAAGAAGGAACAAGAATAGGAAATCTTGGAAACTTTTCGCAAGATTGAGGTAAATATACCACTTCTGGATGCTATCAAGCAATTACCTCGTTATGCAAAATTTCTCAAGGAGTTATGCACCAACAAGAGAAAGTTGAAAGGAAATGAGAAGGTAAGTGTGGGGGAAAAAGTTTCAACTGTTTTACAAAGAAAAATTCCTCCGAAATACAAAGATTCAGGTACGTTCACCATTACATGCACCATTGGTAAAACTAAGTTTGAAAGAGCTACGTTAGATTTAGAAGCATTTATTAACATCATGCCATATTCTATTTATGTTTTTTATCTGGAACTTTTTGCGCGAAAACTTGATATTAACATCAACTTACATAAAGTGTTGGGGAAGAGTTGCTGTGCGAGGTGAATCAATTGGTGTTTACCAATAAACTTCTATGTCCTTGAAATAGAGGATGAGACATCTCCTAATCCAACTCCGATTCTTTTAGGGAGACTATTCTCGAAAACTGTGAGAACCAAGATTGATGTACATGATGGCACTCTCATCATAGAGTTTGATGGCAAGGTGATATGTTTCAATATTTTTGAGGTAATGAGGTACTCTAGTGACTTACATTCTGTTTTGCAGTTGACGTTGTTGATTCTTTGCCACAACAATATTTTGAGTTAACTCACATAAGCACCAGGAGTGGATGTTGCTATTAGTGAACACATAAGGAATAGAAAGTTTCAATAGAACAAGAAAGCTGATCAACAAGTGTTTAAAGAAGTGGAGGAAGCTGTGACAATGCTTGGATGAGACTAGAGCTATCACAACAAATAGGTTTGATGTTTCGTACATTTGAATGCCTTTAATCTAATGAGAACTTTTTCTTTGTGATGAACGCCAATACCTTGGAGCTTACGTCACTTTCCAGATCATTTGAATCATTGTGATTCTAGGTTGAGATGATACTTGCGAGTTACAATGGAAATGGTGCCTTGCACGAATACAAGAAGAGATAACTCGTCCGAATACTTACAGATCACAAAATAGCATTGAGTGGACAATTGTGACATCCAAGACCATCCATATGCATTGACCGTATCATGTTAGAAGAGGGATCAAGCCCTATAGAGAAGGTACAGCGGGAAATTGGATCCTGCCATGATGGAACTAACGTCGGGCTGAGGACGTTAAACCAAGCGCTTATTGGGAGGCAACCAATGTTTTTGAAAAATAAATAAAAAAAGAAAAGAAAAATAAAATAAGGTAATAATGATCAATTTTTGTGTCTCGAGGAGATTCCTTTCGTAGACCATCAAATTGACCAGGTTTTATCTCTCTTTGCCATCTGTCTTATTTGTTTTTATATTTTTTTACTTGTTTTTTACTTTTATTTGCTATCGTGTTGTTATCTCTTTTATGTGTCTTTAGTTTCGTTTCTGCTTTTTTCTTTTCCTTTGTTTTGTTTAATTTGATTATTCCGTACTTCGAACTCATTTTTGCAACAGCATGAGGAAACATCCAAACGAGAGCTGAAGCCATTGCTCGAAGGTTTGAAACGTGCATATCTTGGGGAAAAACAAACTCAATCGTATTATCGGTAATATCTCTTCTTTTCTCCTCTTCAATGGATGCCGATATCTTTCTGTCGAACCTTCGAAAATATTTCCCTTCACTTCCTCAAAATGCTGTGTTTAAAATTTATAAAGTACGGATGACTAGACTTTGGGCATTGATGCTCATAAATGTGCCTGCTGATATCCGATGGCTTATCGAAGCCAAGGTGAGATTGTCCGGTGAGCCGGACATTAATCTCGCAAAATACATGCCTGTCTAGGAAAGAGCTACTACGCCAAGAGGCGAAGAGCGAAAAGGTTACAAGTATGTTATAAATGTGCTAGATGGAATTGTAACCAGACTTGTCGTTCATTAGGTTTTGCGTCCAGGAATAGAGAAGATAAACTTTCATTTATTAAGAATGGTTTGAGTAATGAGTCGCTGGATAATGTTTTGTTAACTCTCGAGTCACATTCTTGTGGACTTGTTCAGCGTGAATTGCTTAATCTATGAACACAATTTCGCGATGAATTGCAGTGTTATAGTATAGGGAATCTGACTAAAAACGACCCTGTTTGCCAGTTTATAAGAAAACTGGATGGGAAGCAAATCCCCGACTCATAGAAGGCGTTTCAGCCGTTACTGGACGTAAAACCAGAGGAAGATGTGAGCCACAATCACAACTACTTGTATATTTGAATGTGTGTTGTTGTTGTCGAATTTTATTTCTTTCTTGTTTCGTTTGATCTGATTATCAATGTTGTTTTTGTGTTGTTGTTGTTTGTTGATTTTGTTTGTTTTAATTTCAAGTTTTCTTTTTGACAAACCAGATGACTACCCCATGATATAAGCACACGTGGAAGACAAGTGTGGAGGTTTTGTCAAGCTCCGCCGAAAGTATATCTTTACTTTTCATGCGTCACGTGGGAGACAAGTGTGGCGGTTTTGTCAAACCCCACCGAAAGTATATCTCTAATTGTCATGCTTCACGTGGGAGACAAGTGTGGCGGTTTTTTCAAACCCCACCGAAAGTTTATCTCCATTTTTCATACACACGTGGGCGACAAGTGTGGAGGTTTTGTCAAACCCCACCGAAAGCATATCTATTTTTTCAAATCTCGGGGCGATAAATCTGCATCGAGCAACCCCCACCGAAATTATGTCCCCATGTGTCAATTTTGAGAGTTTTACGTGTGTATATACCATGCTCCATATTTTTTAAATGTCATATGCATAACCTGTTCTGACACTTGAAAAGCTATTACCTAACGTGCATCCATTGTCGACACAAGGTTAGAGCTACTGTAGAAAGGAGAAAAACACCATATGTTCTGGCGACTCCAAAATATATGCGTATTTTGCGGATCGCAATTTGGTAAAGATGGAGAGTTTACCACGGCAGCTCTGGATCTTGGTAGGACATTAGCTGCGAGGGGTATTAATTTGATTTATGGAGGGGGTAGTCTGGGGTTAATGGGGTGTGTGTCAACAGCTGCATCCCTAGGAGGGAGCAAAGTTCTCGGAATTATCCCTAAACAATTAGCTGTACGAGATATCGTAGGCAACACAATCGGGGAAGAGTTACAGGTCTCTAGTATGCATGAGCGTATTGCACAGATGGTTGTTAAGTCCGATGCATTTATAGCTTTGCCGGGTGGTTATGGTACATTAGAGGAGATATTTCAAATCACCTCTTGGGCACAGCTAAACATCCATCGGAAACCAATTGGTTTGTTAAATGTCAATAATTTTTTTGATGGTTTGTTGTCCTTTCTTGATCAAGCTGTAGAAAAAAACTTCATCTCACCGTCGGCGAGGTAAATCCTGGTTACAGCTTCAACTTCAGGGGAGTTAATTGATAAACTCCAAGAATTCGTCTATTCGCCTGATCCAACAACGGCTCGGATAGATTGGTTTGGAGAAGGCAATAAAAGGCGTAGAATGGATTTAACGCTCCATCTGTAATCTCTATCTATTGGTTTGCTTCGTTTTTGTTTACTTTCTTTTTAGTGTGTTTATTTGAGATTTTTCATGTCATTTATTTTGAGTTTTTTTTTTCAGGTTATTTCTTTCGCCCCAGGTAATATTTTCTAATCATGCCTTTTAGAGTGGTGGCCTAACAAGTTTAATTCCTCTTGAAACGCATTCTGGATCTCTTCAATCCATAATGGCTGAATAAGGAGGCTAACTTCTAAACTTTTTAGACCCATTCTAACTAACTTGTTTGTGTTTGCTGATTTGTTGGACTTTATTATTTTCTGAATAAGTTTAGTTTTATGTAATTTCGAGTTGTTGTGTGTTTTTTTCTTTATCAGTTTCGATTCGAAAAAAAAACATTGTGGAAAAACCTGAGAATGGCAGAATATGGGGTTTTCTTAACTCTTGAAACGCATTCTCTCTTAATAAATCTGTAGGTTGTTTATTTCATGTTGTTTGAAGTGTCTTGTTTCTTGTTTTGTTCTTTCATAATAAAGGTATATAGGCTGGAAACCTTCAGTCTGCGGGCTACTGGTCCTAAGGATTGTTGAAATATACAATCTTGACTCAGGTGTAACAACGCCACGTACCTCTTTTCTTGCATTTTGGGGGTCGATGATAAGATAATGATTGAATTAAGAATAACTCTTGGAAAATGATAAATGATGCATGGATCTGTGTGCTTGAAATGTTTATTGGTTTTCGATTTGCTTTTGATTCCTTGCGCAACATTGAGCACTGAGCTATTATCACTGAGTTATTTGTTCACTTAGAGAAAGTTTATGTAATTTAAATGTTTATTCAGATTTCAATGAATTCTAGAACTTGTTTGATGGTCACTCAAGGCGAAATCCTAGGCTGTGCAACATTGGGGAAATGATTTAGGCCATCTTTGGCCGTTTGAGCCTTAATAGCCAACCTTGACTGAAATTGATCCCTAGTTACCCCTTTGAGCCTTTGTAGCCTTTTTCTTTGTTAACTCACTAAAAGATTTCCTAACCTCAAATGAATTTGTTCCAAACAGTTTATCCCTTACCTATGAGCATGTAGATCATTCACAATTAAATTCTGAGCTATGTTCTGGTTTTGGGAAGTTAGAGGAGGTTGGGATGTGTCATGAGTAATGCAAGTGAGTTCTATTATGTTTGAAAAAAAAAAAAGAAAAAAGAAAAAAAAAGCCAATATGTACTTATCGTCCACGTACTTACACATTGAGGACAATGTGTTTTTTAAGTGTGGGGGAGGGGAAGTGTAATAAAAAAAGAAAAAAAGAAAAAAAAGAACAAAAGAAGAAGAATAAGAGATCTATACCCTTAAGTGTTCTTAAAAAGAATGAAACAACAAAGTGTGGTGGTGTAGTTTTCTTTTGTTTTCTGCAAAAAAAAAAAAAAGATTGAGTGTTCTAAATAAGTTTGGGGAAGTAACCTGGTGAATTGAAATGAAGTTGTGTTATAGGGTTGAGCTCTACATATTCTTGAATGATTTATGTGTTTGTGGGTGATTTGAGCCAAATTATTATCCTTTATCATACCTTCACCCAAGCCAAACGTTACACGCTTAATAAAGTCCTACTTGATCCTTGGTGTTGTGCATGTCTACATTAGTGGAGAGTGACTTGAAAAGCAGGCCTATGGAGTTCATTTATACACACATCTTCAATATTAAATATGATTCATTTTTATGCATAAACTCATAAGGGTTACAAGTGATTAGGTGAGAATGGCTCTACACACACACACTTGAGGAATTGAAATGAAGCGAAACTAATCTTTGAGATAAAATTCTTGATCAAGTGCATTATTTTGAAGTTTTCCTTATGTTATAATTAAGTACAATCTTTGAGGCCTATTTGCAAGATGAAGCATTTGTGTAATTTAATTTTTTTGTTGATTCTGTTTCGGTTTAGTTTTATTTCATATTGTCGTAGTTGCTCGAGGACTAGCAAAGTCAAGTGTGGGGGAATTTGATAAGTGTCTATTTATATATCATTTTCATATCAATTCGTCCATGTTTCTTTGCTATATTCCTTGGTATTTTTATGTTTTTGTGTGGTTTTGATGTTTGTAGGAGTTTTGGAGCAATTGCACAAAAATGGAGTAAAACCCTTCATTTTCACCTCTGCTAGTCAACCATCTTATCGGATTTAAATGTATTGATATACAATGAACCCGATGACATATCATATACCGTTGAAAAGCTCTCGAAGTCTACTTGTTGGAGAAATTTACAGTTTATGAATCCATTCAGTGTACCGAAAGTTGTAATCAAAACAGTGTGAGAAGTGTAGAAATGTAATTCCACACATCACTGTAGCATGTATAATAAGGGACACTGTAGCACGTTACTGTAGCAGAGTATTTAAACACATTTTAGGGTTTTATTTTCATAACTTGAAGAGGGGAGAACGTGGTAGAGGTTGCAGCTCTGGAATTCTTTCATCTCTTGGAGTTCTTGAAGGAGAAAGGAAGCTTGGAAAGAGGAAGAACTACAATCAAAGAGAATTACATCAAATTTGCTAAGTTTTTCCCTTCCCTTTCATTTTCTGGAATGTCTCCATGTTGTATTGTATTTACCACGTCTTAAACATGTGTAACTGAATCTGAATTGGTTGAGGGTGATTTCAAAGCCCCTGATATGGTTTTTGTAAGTTGATTGTGTACGGAATTGTTATCCAATTCTCTAATTGAAGTTGCTTGTATTCTCCCATATTTAATGCTTATGATTGCTTGCTGATTGTATTTGAGTGGCCAACTGAATATAATCTGGTTGTGATTTACTGCTAGACTAGAAATCTTGATCCGTAATTGTCTTGAAATTCTAATCATTAGTAGCAAAATTGTGATCCGAGATTACAATTGGAGAATACAACCTAAGTTAAATAATCCGAGCTTGTGTGTTTATTGCTTAGATCAACCTATCTTTCTTATCATAATGCATCCATTGAATTAAACTCAGAGAGCTTGTTCTAGGTTGTTTAATGGATAGAGATTAAATAAAGAGCTGTTTTATTTAACAACAAAGTAAGGAAAGATTGGGATAACAGAGCTTGTTGTTATCTACGGTTGATAATTTCAATGGTGTAATTGGATGACAATTCTACAATTAATTCGCAAATCCATAACTTGTGGTAGAGAAGGATCCCTTAACCAGCTTTCTCCCATTGATTTTTCATTCAAATTTACTTTCTGTTTTGTTATTCTATACTTACATTCTTATTTCATTTAGTTAATCATCACAAAACCCCACATTTAGTTAATTGTTGCTGGAAATAACAAATTCAATTAGAATCAATCCTCGTGGGAACGATATCTTACTTATCACTTTATTACTTGTGCGACTAGTATACTTGCTAGTTTCGAACGCATCAAGGTTTTGGTGCCGTTGCCGGGGATTGATTTTCTAATCAATTTGTTATTCTGTTTTTAGTACTGATTCTTGATTGTTATTTCCTGATTGTTTGTGTTTAGGCTTTTATGTCTGAGGAGAAGCGGATCAACGACTTAAGAGAATTAAGGAGTTTCTTCAATCCTCGAATTTAAGGCTAAATCAGTCAAATTCAACTCCACCTCCAGAATTTGAACCTTGCACGACATACTTCCCTCCCATCTTCTTGCAGTTCAATCAAATCTGAATCGGAAGTAATAGCGATGGAAAACAATCAGACTCTTAAGGAGTTAGCGGCTTCAATTATTGATCAACAACCGCTATGCATAAGCACCAATCTTGAGGTAGATTTTGAACTTAAATCTCGACTAATTCATCTCTTGCCTACATTTCATGGTTTTGTAGGAGAGGATCCTAACAAACACCTCAAAGAATTTCATGTGGTATGCTCAAGTATGAAAGCCAACTGGTGCTGTCGAGGAGCAATACAAATGAGAGCTTTTCCATTCTCATTAGCAGATGCGGACGAAAAGATTCGGCTAACTATCTAACCATCGGGTCCATTACCACGTGGAATGAGATAAGTAAACTCTTTTTAGAGAAATACTTTCCCACTTCGAAAGTTAGAAACATTAAAAAAGATATTAGTGGCATTCGACAACACAATGGAGAATCACTTCATGAATATTGGGAGAGATTTAAAAGGTTATGTGCTAGCTGTCAAAACCATCAAATTAGTGATGGACTCCTAATTCAATATTTCTATGAGGGTCTACTACCAATTGAAAGGAGTATCATTTCTTGCTGATGATTTGAGTGGCCAACTGAATATAATCTGGTTGTGATTTATTGCTAGACTAGAAATCTTGAGCCGTAATTGTCTTGAATTTCTAATCATTAGTAGCAAAATTGTGATCAGAGATTACAATTGGAGAATATAACCTAAGTTAAATAATCCGAGCTTGTGTGTTTATTGCTTAGATCAACCTATCTTTCTTATCATAATGCATCCATTGAATTAAAACTCAGAGAGCTTGTTCTAGGTTGTTTAATGGATAGAGATTAAATAAAGAGCTTGTTTTATTTAACAACAAAGTAAGGAAAGATTGGGGTAATAGAGCTTTTTATTATCTACGGTTGATAACTTCAATGCTGTAATTGGATGACAATTCTATGTTAATTCACAAATTCATATCTTGTGGCAGAGAAAGAACCCTTAACCAAGTGTCTCTCATTGATTTTTCACTCCATTTTACCTTTTATTGTGTTATTATGCATTTACATTAATATTTCATTTAATTAATCCATCAACAAAACCCCACCATTTATT
>SNVD02000098.1:0-129026 GCA_013180625.2 Boswellia sacra | reverse complement strand
TGTGGAACTAACTGCTAATTGGATAATATTTTTGGTATTTGATTTCAGGCTGGTGATGCTCTGATACAATTATATCACAACTTCATCACTGATTTTGAGACCAAGATTAATCTTCTCAAGCTTGCGCACTTTGCTGTTACAGTTTCTCGGTAGTATTCTGAGAAAGAAGCTGCCATTAATTATCTTGAGGGTGTGATTGAGAAACTACGAGCAACTGGTGAGCAGCGCATAGAGGAGCCAATCCTTTTTATTAAGATGCAAATAGTAATGTTCAAACTTGAGCAAGGAGATAGAAAGGAGTGCAAAAAAATTCTGGAAGATGGAAAGAGTGCACTTGACAGCATGACTGATATTGATCCATCTGTATATGCCAGCTATTATTGGGTTTCATCTCAGTACCACAAATATAACCAGGAATTTGCTGAATTTTACAAATATGCTCTTCTTTATCTGGCATACACGTCAGTGGAGTCTCTCTCAGAATCATCCAAGCTGGTATGTGCTTGTCTTTTAGTTCAGTATTATTAAAGAAGACTAACGTTTTCTTTTTCAATAGATTTCTTGTGCTCTGTCAAATTTATAAGAACACAGCAGTATATTCTATGACCTGGCAAGTGTCTGTTTGAATTTTATTTTATGGAAGGATTTTGTTATGTTTCATAATTACGAGGGAAGAAAAGTTTTTTGCTACATGTTAAATTTCTATGAGAGGAAGTCAGGATATGTGAAAAATTTTCAATACTACTATTCGATAATTTCATGTCATTACATGGTAGAATGTTACCAAAAAGCTCAATTTGGTATCAAGAGATGTAAACTGGAGTATTTATCAAAGTGTAAATTGAACGGTGTCTAGGATAATCTATATTTCAGAGATTGACTTTCTTTATTTTTTAGGGGCTGTTTTACTGTCCATAGTTGTGGAGTTCTTCACTTCATTTTATGTATTTTTTTTTATTTCTTATTTTTAATGCTCCTTTGGACCCTTGCTTAGGTTTTTTTGCATCTTTTCTTTCTGTTATATAATCTTTGTTGTTATCCATCAGGTAAAAAAAATAAAAATAAAAATGGCAACTGTTTTTCAATTTTGTTTACTCGATAACATGCATTTGGCATTGCTGGTTTGGATATGAAGATTATTGTTTTAAATTATTATTATTACTTTTTTCTATGAGCATAATGTCACATGCACTTTGGATTTTCTTGGACCCTGCCGTTAGGAAAAAAAGTAGGCATTTACAGCTTATTGTGCATTGCTTTGTCAATCTTCACTGGATGTTAACAAATTTAGGGTTTGCTAATAATCTTCAGGATTTGGCATTTGATCTCTCCCTTTTTGCGCTGCTGGGAGATAACATCTACAACTTTGGGGAACTGCTTGCGCACCCTATTGTAAGAATATCTTGGTAGAAGATTTGTTTTCTTGAGATTCTTCTCTTCAGTTGTATGTGATTTACTTAGATGAAGTAATGCTTGATTGCATTTTTACATATCTAAAAACTTTTTGTTGGCTCGATATTTGTGCAATTTCATGAAGTAGCATTTTTTGGTTAATTATTAACAGTAGTGCTACAATTTACTCTGTTGAAGTTGAGCTCCAACTTAAGCCCAATTTTAGGTTTTGAGTTCATTGTCTACACCTCAACCCTTCTTCGTTTTGGGTTGGATTTTTTAGACCCATGTTTGATGATATTTAATACAAGGTGAGTTTGTTCTTCATTCGTTACCCTTGTTAGCAGAGTTAACTTTTAAATATGTTTCAACAGCGATGAATGTGTGTAAGGGGCTTGGTTTAAGCCCATATGGAAAATTTAAATAATAAAGTCAATGAAAATAGTTTATTAGAATTCTCTATATTAATGAAGTTTCAGCTCTGTTGCTTATGAATTATTTTTATTCTTCAATAGTTTGATGGTGAAGCCATCTTGACTGCAAGAATACAATATTGCAGTTCACAGTTTGACATTGCTATCAAATCAAATTCACTGGAGCTACCTTAGGATAGAATTATATTGCGCAAATTCTCTGAATGACGAACCTTCGAGCTTGCACTGTTTGCTGGACCGCCGATTCACGAAGCACGTTCACGATAATGTCCACGACAACATCTATCTGGATCCGGTAACAGCGCCTACTCTCCATTTATTTTGCTCTTTTTGAACTATATGAAGATTTGATTATTGAATCTCTCTTTTTGCATTTGTTCTTGTTTTTGTTTGATTAGTTAATTGAAACATAAACTGATTAAGAAAATTTGATATAATTCGTGTTGAACTGAGAAGAATTAATCACGAGTTATCGGAGTTTGAATTTGAATTGAGTAGAACTTAATTTGAATTAAATTTTTACTTTCTTTTTCTGTATTCTTAAGCGATATTTTTTTTTATTTTTTATTTTTGAACTTGGAGATATTACCTGAAAAATTTATTTGTGTAAGAAAATTTGAAAACAGAGTACTTAAAGAGAAAGTTCATATTGTGTATTCGTTTCAGTAGTGATTGTTGTATGGAGCAAAACAATGCATAAATTTCATAATAATCGTCCATAGTTTCTTCTGCTGTGAGTACTTACTTTTACTTTGTATATAGCAATAGTTTCTCTCTTTGTCATGTGGTCTTGTAAATTGATGATCGGTCCTTTACCGTGCATGAAATAGGTACGGTGCCTTGCGCACATCAGTGTTGTACAGTTAGGTTCCTATTTTCTTGGACATTTGAATAGCTATAGTATTGGTCTTGATTAAGCTCTTTCTGTGAGTGCAGCTGTCTTTGAAGTTCATTGACACTGAACAGTTTCAGAGGCAAGTTTGGTAGATTTGATGTTCTTGTCGATTTTTGTTCTGTAACTAAAACTATGCTCTGATGATTTATTACACATTGCAGACTTCGCAATCTAAAGCAACTTGGTGAGTATAGACCTTTTTCTATGCTAATCTCGTAAGAAATTTAATATAAATATGGTTAACCTGCTGAGTATCAAAGATTTATGGTGTAATTTTTACTAAATTGTAAACTATTTTGAGATGGTCTCCTAAGGGACATCGCTAGCTACAGAAGAATCGTCGGAGGCCACGACACACGAATCCGCTAACGGTTCCGTTATTCATGTGGAAAATTAGCCAGATTCGACGGTTAAAGTTCTGGATCTGTCGAAAATCAGTCGAATTGAGCGACTAAAGTTTCGATCTGGGTAATGTTTAGCATGAATCTCGTGTCCATATGTATTGTCGAAAGGGAGGCTTCTGTACCTTATGGGCTACTACTTGTTTGATTATAGGTTTGAGAAGTCTAAATATGCCTATGATATGCCAAATCTCCTTCTTTTGTTGTTGGTTCTTAATTTTTATGCGTTGATGCTATTGAAAAGCATTCCATTATTACCCTCTCTACAAAGCCAATATAAATAAATGAAGAGAAAAAAGGAAATAGAGAAAATTGCAAGGACGATATTTGCTGGAAATGTGGTTTTCTCTTATTGTTGTAGCTTGGGTTAACAATATTTTGCATGTTAATAGTCAATGTGTTATGGTTTAAATTTTACAGAGACAGGCTGAAATAATCAAGCGTGAAAAGGCGCAAGCAAAAAGAGTGGATGATGCAGAGCCTCAATTCCAACCTAATTCTTTGGTACCTGTTTCTCAATTTCACGGTTCTCGTCTTGCATCTGGGCCTTCCCCTTCACCATATCAGCAAAAAGATGCTTCTGATGGTATACGAACTTCTGCTCGGCCCCATAAAGTCTCACGTTTGTCTTCAGGGGCCACTATTGGTGCAGCAATTGTTGAAGCAGAGAATATTCTTGAAACATAAGTATGTTTTCCGGCTTGTGGAGAGGCACTTTAATGTAATTCTGACTCCTTCAACCATTCTTTAGGACTCATATTCTATGGGCTAGCCGCCTTTGATTTGGTATGAGCCTTGCCGGCAAGGAGTTAAGATTGCATTTATTATAGTAGTAGATTTTATTTAATTTCCATGTTATATATTTTCAAACGTGTGGGATTATTTCTTGCTCTAATGTCTGGTTTTAGACTAACATTTGACTCAACTTTCAGATGCAGGACAATAAAGAACTGAAAACTAAGCTTAAAGAGTTGCTTCGTGAGAAGTCCAATGCTTTTAACTCGAAAAATCCTGAAGAAGATAAGGTTTGTGTTTGACAGGGGATTTTGATGAGTCATATAAGATTACAAGATGATGCTTCATTTATTGGTTATATTTATACTTCTAAAATCTTTGGTGGAAGAGCAGCAGTGCTCAGCAGAAAAACTTTCAATTTGCTTATATTTGGCCATAATTTTAACTTTTTATTTTTCATTTCAAGAAATAAATGATGACAGCCCTCAGGAAGGCATGTAATTACTAAATTGATTAACTTACAAGCCTTGCTTCTATTATCACTTTATTTATGTGGAATCATAATTGTGATTTGATTATGAATAAGTAAAAAGCAACATGTGGGTAAAGATAAAATCTTGTTATATTCACTATCTGCATCTGTTGGATGTTATAACACTAATGCAATTTTATCAGGTTAGATTGGGAGAGCCAGGGTGGAAAGAAAGGTATTATGAAGAGAAATTTGATGCAAAAACTCCAGAGGAACGTGAAAATATACCAAATAGCTGATAGTTACTACACAAGATTCTACTACTTTCTCCTGTTCTCCTAGTTGATAGTGGCTTCTGTAGAATAAAAGATACTCGATATTGATGGAATTCTTGAAAATTATTTACCTTGACAATTATCTTGATAGTTCTGGATTTAGTGGTGAGATTCCTTCAAGCTTTGCTAATCTGCAGAGCCTTCAAACTGTGTAAGTACTTCTTGACATGTAAATCACTAACTGAAAAGTTCCCCTTTAGATGCTCTTCTGCTGAATTGAAACGTGGCTTGGCTCAAATCCTAAACAAATATTCTTATTGCTCGCAGGTGGGCTTCAGACATAGAACTTACAGGAAGGATCCCTGACTTTATAGGGAATTGGTCCAGGCTTACTTCCTTGTGAGAAAATAATATTAATCTTTTTTCTTCACTTTGTTTTCAGCCACCCTCAAGTTTCTCACATTCAAGCTTTCGCCACTGCGAATTTCATTTCAAGCACTGCTTGTTATACTGTTTGAAATTTAGAAGATTTAAGTGATTTGCTGTAAATTCTACATGTTATTGCAGGAGGTTTCAAGGAAACTATTTTGAAGGGCCAATACCATCATCTTTTTCCAATCTGAATTCTCTGACAGAGTTGTGAGTGTCTGCCTGCCATTAGTTCTAATTATATATTTATTTTCAATATTCAATGCTAATATCTCATGAAATATAATAAACGTAGGAGAATAAGTGATGTATCCAACATGAGCTAGACACTGGCATTTATGAGGAATATGACATCATTAAGTACCTTGTAAGGCAACACTGTCAATAATATGATGTGTTCAAGTACCAAAATGCTCTTTTTCTCCCTCTTATTTGATTGATCTTGAATGTTCGTAACATGTACCAGAGAACTAAGGAACAACAACATTTCTGATTCAATTCCATCTAATATTGGTGAATTCCAGAGTTTGCAGCTTCTGTAAGTTGTTCCTTAATTTGATGGTTGATTATTTGATCACATGCCGAGTTGGTTTTGTAATATTAGCATAGTTTAACTAAATTCTTAGTTCCTTTCTTTTATTTGTTTTCTTAATTTGTTACTTTTTCTCTGTAGCTAGTTTTCTTTATATTATAAGTGTGTTAATGTAATATTATCTCTCCAGGGATTTGAGTTTCAATAATCTAAGTGGACCGATTCCTGAGTTGCTTTTCAATTTGAGTTCATTGCAGCTTCTGTAATTTTCCTATCTCTGCTTTCTTGTGCCATTTTCCTCCCAATATAGACTTCCTGTTGTACTGAAGCATGTATTACTGCTTTTGTACTCAGGTTTCTTGGAAATAATAAGTTAAATGGTAGCCTACCTGCAGAAAAAAGTGCATCTCTTGTCAATATGTGAGATTTTTGACATATTTGTATCAATCTGATTACACCACACGTGGGAAAAATCGGTGTTCAGAAATTAGTAGCTGTATTGTATAGCTAACATTCTTCTCATCTCATGCTTGCAGAGATGTTTCCTATAATAATTTATTATGCAGCTTTCCTTCTTGGATCAATGAAGGAAATCTACAAATGTAAGTCTTTAAATTATTTTAAATGTACTTTAGATATTAAACTTCCCATTTTTTAGTTCAATGTGTTCTTTTTTTTGGTTTAATATTCTATTCACTTTCAAATCAACATATTCTGCTGGCTATTGTGTAACTTCTATCCAACAATCATGCAAAATTTCCATTTCTGGCAAAAAATTAACTGTTTATATTTTCTCAATGATGAAACTGACATTCAGATTTATGGGTGCCATTGCAGTAACTTAGTTGCCAACAACTTCACACTTGATAGTTCTAACAGCAGGTGATTATCTGGTTTATAGTTTTGTTGTAATGCTTGAAACCCTCAATAATGATGTGACTGTAACTTGCATTCATTTATTACTTGTACCGCAATCTGAATACTAAACTAGCTTGAGTTGTTGACTCCAATACTATTTCAACATGTTGATCTGTCAAAATCAATTTGAAAAGCTTTCACATATCCTTACTTTAAACTTTGGTTTGGTCGATATGTACTTTTGACCCAGTCATTCCTTATTTTTCTCTTGCCACCATGTTGTTGGCACGTGTAAACATGTTTCGTGCTTCATATATGTTAATTTTTTTTTTATCAGTTTCCCTTTCATCATCTTCTGCTGTTGTGTAATATAATTAAGCGATTAGTAGATGAGAAGGAACTGTAATGAGCCAACTCAATTACTAAGAAAGAAAGAAGGAAGATCATTGGAGAAGAATTAGAAAAAAAAAAGAATATCAAAGTAGTTCGTCAGAGCAAATAGAAAACATAATGCCACTCATTTTTAATTTTTGTTGTTTGAAGTTCTAGTTTCCCTCTGTAAACAGTTTGTGCAGGAATTTAGGAATGGAATTCTGAGACATCATTGTTGACAATGATATGAAATTCAAAATCAAGTGTTTAAATAATTGCAATCTGTCATAGTTGTTTCTTAAGGGGTTCTGTGAATGTTTTTTCTGGAATCTTCTTGCAGTTTATGTTAATTAAGTAAATAATATCCTTATTTTGTACTTGCTGTCGGACTTAATTTCTAAGCTCACATAAATTCATTCCTCTTCTTCCCTCAGTGTTTTGCCAAATGGGATCAACTGTCTCCAACGCAATTTTCCTTGCAATCGAGGCTCTCCCATCTGTAAGTACAACATCTTCAATTCATGGTTTTGAGAGTCAAATGCAAACATAGTAACTATATTCAGAAGAAATAAGGATCTACTATGGTATGACCCTATCTAGGAAGAGTACCATAGATTTTATAAGACAAAATTTTGGTCATGCATATTTGCTTATCCTTAGATTAGTAGATTGAAAACCTTGTTAGGGCTTTGTTTGAAAAGTAGCTATATTGTTATGCAGATTCTAGCTTTGCAGTTAAGTGTGGTGGTCCACCAATCAAATCTTCTAATGGTATTGAGTATGAGAGGGATAATGAGACTCTTGTTCCAGCAACATATTTTGTGACTGACACAAACAGGTGGGGAGTTAGCAATGTTGGATATTTTACTGGGACGAATAATCCACAATATACAATTTCTTCTTCGTCTCAATTCACAAGTACTCTAGACTCGGAGCTTTTCCAGACAGCACGAATCTCTGCTTCATCTATAAGATACTATGGTTTAGGCCTTGAAAATGGAAACTACACTGTGACCCTTCAGTTTGCAGAATCAGCTATTTTAGATACTAACAGATGGGAAAGTCTTGGAAGGCGTGTTTTCAATGTCTACGTTCAGGTATGCATTAATCCTAGATCAATATCTCCCTGCAACAGCATGACATACATCATAATTCACATAAGTTTATGCTCAGGTTGAAGGATGAATGAAGGGCTACAAATGTGTTCTCCTATCTAAAAATGTTTCTCCTTTTGACTACTTCTGGCCTTCTGTTTCAATCTTTTAATCTATTTCTTCCAGGGCGATCTTGTTTTAAAAGATTTCGACATAAAAAAAGCAGCAGGTGGAGTCTCTAAGAGAGCTGTTGAGAGAGAATTTAAGACTCGAGTATCAGAAAATTACTTGAAATCCACTTGTTTTGGGCAGGGAAAAGGACTTGCTGTGTTCTTGCCCAAGGTACATACGGGCCTTCTATTTCAGCCATCAGTGCCACACCAGGTAAAACAAGTGCCATTTTTTAAAAATTTATTTTTAATAGATGAAATTTCCTTACACTATGATATCAAGTCGTAACTACTAAGCTTTGATACAGATTTCACACCTACTGTAAGGACGCCGACCACTGAGAAGAATAGAACAGGTTTGATTGTGGGGATTGTTGTTGGTGTTGGGGTAGCAAGCTTTCTCTTAGTTCTTGCAATTTTCTTCTTTGTGCGAAGAAGAAAAAGGCAACACACTGATGATGAAGGTAAAGCAAAGATAGTTCCATATATTCATGTTATCACTGCTGTATTATTTATCATATTTTCCAGCTAAGAAAATACTACAGCTTGTCTGATTCAGGTTGTAGTCAATTGTCAATGTTATAATTGGGGTCGCATGTTATATCTTATAATCAATGTAAAATGTTTGAGAGGGTAGCTACATAGCTTAATAAGTAAACTAACCATGGCTCAATAAAGCCGAGGTGCATAGGGAAAGGAACAAACTGAAGTCCATTTGTACTCATTTTCTCATATATGATCATTCTTTCTTTCTTATATATGATCATTCTTAAAATATCTTCAAATGCCATCATTTACTTTGTTCTTTTCATATATCTTAACTCCATCTTCTACAATGTCTTTATTTCAGAAGTTAGATTTATACATTCAGCTTCTTTTAAGAAGTGAATTGTACCCTTCCACGGGTTTTCAAAAGCTGTCCATGGCAAATGATTGCTGATAAATTTGATCCAAACTTCTGCTGTGTTTCAGGTTTATGCAGTGGCTTTTGAAGATATGGACTCACTAACTTTTGGCGCTCCCAGATTTCTTCACCATTTGATGGATCCTAGCTCAAGAAAAGTGCCTGTCATGGAGTTTGAAGTGGCAAAGGTACATTGAACACGATTTGGTTGCTTGAGTGTTTATTTCATTGTTCTAAGGATGATTTTCTTTCAAATTTTGGAGAAACTGAATCTTACTATGGACCAATTTATTGACTTGTGTATACTTTCGGGTTGTGATTATTGTGATAGCATTCGAGGTACACGGGATTTTATTTAGAGTCAGTGTTAGTCTGTTCTTTTCTATTTTTGAGAATTATTGATTTAAAGTACAATAATCCAAGCTCTTTTTTTTTTCTTCTCTTTTATAAATATCCCAATGTAGGTATTGGTGGACAGACTGCTTTAAAGCTCATCCGTCAACATGGCTCTATAGAGAATATAATGCAGAACATAAATAAAGAGAGGTCTTTAATTCTTTCAGCTTGAAAGTAGTTTCCATTTCTTGCAATTGCTGTGGTGTAAAATGGTATTTATGTTAAATTGTTGAAGGTTGTAATTTGGAGGTTTGATTGTCTTATTTTGCTGGTTAGATTGTGGCAGAGAAATGTGTTGCATGTGCAACTTCTTTCATACAATTTTGTGCTTGACTTTTCCCTTTAGTTGAAATTTCTGCCCTTGTCATTTATGGTTGAGGAAATCTAATGAGTTGATGATGGATAACCCTAAAATCTGTATTGTATTGTAATGTGTTTGACACTTTGAAGCTTGCAATAGGGCTCATAACATGTTCCAACCATTTCATCTCCCATCATTTTACAGCAAAATAATATTTAAAATATATTTTGCTCCCTCACTGTCTCATTTATATATATATATATATATATATATAATATTGGGTTGATGCAAGCAAAGGGCCGGTATCAACCCAGTATTATATATTTCTAATAATAAATACATGTCGGTTTTAAACACTCACATATAATACTGGGCTGGGCCGGAGTCAGCCCAGTAAAAACAAATACATGTCGGTTTTAAACACTCACAATATAATACTGGGCTGGGCCGGAGTCAGCCCAGTATTAACAAATATATGTCGGTCTATAACACTCATACAAATATATGTCGGTTATTAACACTCACATACTGTTAGAACAATCTCATCTTATGTAGTCAAATACATGTCGGTTTTTACCAGACAAGAGACCGACAAAAAGGAATGGACACAAATTTGTGTCGGTTTGACCAACCGGCATGTATAGAATATACGTCGGGTCCATAAATGTCATATTGAAACCGACATGTATACATATATATGAGGGTGGAAAACCGACATATATGGGGAATTTTCTTGTAGTGAGCGGATGCACCGAAGATTTAGCCAGTTTTTAGAGTAAGTTGTTTCTGCAAGCGAATTATCCTATTAGCCAAATGTGGCAATTTATAAGAGAAAATAAGCTAACTGGATTATCTAACAAGATTTATTTTCTTCATTGGTTTTTTTATTTGAAAAAATGTGCATTGACCTTTACAATATATAAATGTCTATATATAGGTTATTATTATTAGGGTGAGTCTTCTCACACGTGTAATAAGTGTTTGAACACCTAGCTTCTAAACTTGTTAGATAATATATATATATATTTCTTAAATTAAATAATTTATTAATAAGAAAAATCAATATAATTGATAGAATAACATTTCAAACACTTTCCAATGTCCAGAAATTAATAGAATAATGTCTAAATATTTAAGGACATTTTTTAAACAAATAAATATTCATAGAGTAGTTAAATTAGTCCTTGGATAATGAAAATGGTCAACCCAAACCAAAACTTATAGCATCAATTTTTTTAATTAAAAAAAATACTCAAACTGCCTTCAAAATTAAGAAATATTTTCAAAATGCAGGAGTTCAACATTGCATGGAGTAAAACGCTAATATTCTTTTTTATAAATTAATTATCTACTAATTTATTAAAATGACTATGGAAACCAGCATTGTAGCTTAGGTATAGTTTAGTTTGTGCTTCCCTGTTTAACTTATGCTTAATTTTACTTTCTCTATTTAATTGTTAATGAAAGATTAATTCTTTTAGGGGGCTTTTCAAAGTTTAATTTTTTTTAAAGTTTAATGTGCACATGTGACTTAATGGTTAAAGTTATTGTTTATATTTGTTAATTATTATTTAATTGTGAACTTTAAATAATAAATTATTTAATTTGTCAAATAATTGAAATAATTAACTTTTTTAATATTTATATTAAATGAATGATTTAATAAAATTTCAATTGCTCTTAAACTTATTAATTTTTATTAAATTTAAAGTTTTGTTCTCAAATTACAACGTACAAGGGAGGCAAAGTGCTATCTTTGTGGTAAACAGTAGAAATATAATCATATCGAAAATCATTTTCACTAATGGGTTTAGTAAATTTCTTTTCTATTTTTAGGTTTATATTTCGGAATTGGTCCAACTATTTAGGCAATTATTTTCTCCAAAGCTCTTATTGATACCTAGAAGTTCATCATAAGAAAGCCGAGGTACATTCTTTAAGAGATACTTAAATTTCATTATGTTTTGTGAAAACATATTTGCTTGGTCAATATTATTTTTTATATTTATGAATTAGAGATATGTGATACTTGTTTGATGGTTTCTTTACCATGAATCTACCATATGCTATTGTCAATTGGTTATTCTTGTAATGAATTAATGTTATGTAACTTACTTTTTATTGAACTGTTAGCAAAAGTAATTAGATTTTGATCTAGTATCTTGTGTGAGCTAGTTTATTTCTTGAAATATTACATATATTTAAGGTCCATAGCTTTAGGAACCAATTGATGTGGGATACTTAGTGCCTTGCTCTTATTAATGAACTTTTCAAGGCATAATTTTGTCTATGCGAGAGGCAAAGCATTATGTGGCGGTAAACAATGAAAATTATGCATATAGAAATCATGTTTCCATAGTTGTCTAAGTTGATGCCCACCAGACTTTTTTACTTACCTTTGTTTTAGTAGAAACCATAGTGCCCCATACATCAATTATAAATCTTAAAAGGGAAAATTAATTACTACATGATGTAGAAGGTAATAATTTCATGAAAACATCAAAATAAATATATTAAAAATTGTAAAAATTGTTTCGAGTATTTTACATATAATTAAAGATTTAAAATTATTTTATAAATTAATTTTTAATTCAATTTTTATTTATTAACAAATAATATATGAAGAAGCTGCATTTATAATTAATAAAACATGGATTGATTTAATGATAACCATATTTAATTTGAAATAAATTAATGTATGATAAATGAATGATAGTCAACTATTTAATATTTAAAAACTTTCAACTAAATATTAGATTAAAAGGCTTATTAAGATAGATAAAAAGCATATTAAATACCCTTATTAAAATTGTATTTCATTTAATAATCCAATAATATTTTAATAATTTATTCAATTGAATAAATAAAAATAGTTAATTAAATATTGGATACTAAATTTTATTTATTAAAATTAAAAGTTGAATTAAATAATTAAATTTTATACATTTTAATTTTAAAAAAACTTAATAATCAAATTTGAACTTCTTAGACATGTAAATATGCATGCTCTATGCACAGTCATGCTATATCTTTAAAAAAATTAATTCAATCAATTAACACTAATTTAGAGTCATTATTTATCATCTTCTCATAATTTTATTCCACAAATTGCTCACAAATTGGTATTTTTTCAGTTGAATCTCACAATCATATACCCTTGAATTCAATCATCTTATGGATAAGAGTTGGATTCATGCATCAAGAGAGAGCCAAACATTTGTATCGGGTGTGACTCAATTCCTAGACTTTGCTTTTACTAATGCTCCAAGTGGAAGGATCAAATGTTTGTGTAAAAATTGTAACAACGTGTATCGTCATGATAGAGATATTGTTAAGGAACATATGATATGCAATGGGGTAGACATTGGGTACCTTGGGAATGTATGGATATACCATGGTGAGCTTGAGTTGATAGATGAAAGTACAAATAATGAAATTGAAGATCAATTAGATGATATGCATGGGATGCTACATGGTGCATTTGGTTTCACGGATAACGATGTCAGTGGTGGTCTTGATGCCTTTAATGATATGGCACCTGAACATAATGAGGTTCCAAATCATGATGCCGAGACATTTTTCAAATTATTGAAAGATGTCGAGCAAGAATTGTACCTAGGCTATAAGAAATTTACAAAACTCTCATTCATTGTTCGGTTATTCCATATTAAGTGTCTAAATGGGTTGACTGATAAAGCTGTAACAATGTTACTTAAGTTATTCAAAGAGGCACTACCTGAAGGCGAGACCTTACCTAATTCATTTTATCAGACAAAGAAAATAATCATTGATTTAGGTCTTGGTTATAAAAAAATTGATTCTTGTCCTAATGATTGCATATTATACTGGAAAGATAAAGCCCAAGCTTCTGAATGTTCTTTGTGTGGTACTTCTCATTGGAAACATGTTATTGTAGAGTTTGATACTAGTCATAAGATTCCTGCTAAGATTTTACGGCACTTTCCTCTTATACCTAGGCTTCCAAGATATTATATGTCACATAAAATAGCATCATTTATGCAATGGCATGCAAGGGATCGTGTTAAGGATGGTATGTTAAGACATCCTGTTGATTCAAAAGCTTGGAAAAGCTTTGATCAGTGTTACCCAAGCTTTGCTGTAGATCCTCGCAATGTTAGATTAGGGTTAGCAAGTGATGGTTTCAACCCGTCTGGAACAATGAGTTTAGCCCACAGTACGTGGCCTGTGGTCTTAATGATTTACAATTTGCCACCATGGATGTGTATGAAGAAACCCAATTTTATTATGACATTACTTATTCCTGGTCCTCATGCTTCTGGAAACGATATTGATGTCTATTTACAACCTTTAATAGATGAGTTAAAGGAACTATGGGAGAATGGTGTAAGAACATTTGATGCTGCAACGAATGAGAATTTTAGTATGCATGCTGCATTATTATGGACTATTAGTGACTTTCCGCCATATGCCAACTTGTCAGGATGGAGTACTAAAGGTCGTTTTGCTTGTCCTTATTATAATAAGAACACTGTTTACCGTAGGCTAAAACATTGGCCTAAATTTTGTTATTTAGGCCATCAACGTTTCGTGGATGGTAGTGCTCCAATTCCATTGACTGAGACTGACGTACGGGAATAGATGAGCTCAATTAGTATGACATATGGGCAAGAAAAAAGTCAATAGTAGTTCTAAACGAAAAAGAGATGACATTGATAGTGTAGCTTGGAAGAAAAAGAGTATTTTCTTTATGCTCCCATATTGCCAACATAATCTTGTACGTCACAATTTAGATGTCATGCATATTGAAAAAAATATTTGTGACAGCATCATTGGGACATTACTGAATATTGAGGGAAAATCGAAAGGTAACTTAAAAGCACGTCTTGATATGAAAGACATGGGTACAAGATCATTTCTACATCCTAGGCTTGTTAGAGGAAAAACTTTCTTACCTCTAGCTTCTTTCACAATGACTCGAAATGAAAAAGACATCTTTTGTAGAGTCCTATCAAATGTGAAAGTTCCTGATGGTTACTCAGAAATATCTCAAGATGTATGAATCTTAAACAACAAAAAACTTCTAGATTGAAAAGTCATGATTGCCATATATTATTGCAACAACTTCTCCCTTTGGCTTTAAGAAGAGCTTTGCCTAAAAATGTTAGGTTAGTGTTAATTGAGTTGTGCAACTTTTTTAGAGAATTATGCTCCGAAGTTGGCTCAGTGGATGAGTACAATCAACTGAACTCTCGAGTAGCTCTAACACTTTGTAATCTCAAATGCATATTTCCACCATCCTTCTTTGATATAATGATGCATTTACCAATTCACTTGGCTTATGAGGCAAAAGTTGTTGGGCCTATGCAATATCGATGGATGTATCTAATTGAAAGGTATTTTTATATACTAAGAATACTTTTAATATTAACAATTATGCATATTGAAAAATGTTAAACTAACAAATGAAATATCCATGTGTTATAGGTATTTGCCTACCTTAAAGTCATATGTACGAAATAAGTGTCATCTAGAAGGTGTTGACCCAGGTATGGCAACCCAAAAGGGGGGGGGGGTGAATTGGGTTTTTATTTATCAAAACGGATTTAGAAAACTTTTCTTGAAAGATCAAAATTAGTTCACTCTTTCTTTGAGAATGAAGGTGAAGAAGATGAAATTAGAAGTTATCAAATATGTAATCAAGAGAATAATAAAAATGAACAATCACAAGTGCAAGTAAATGTAAAGAGTATAGGGATAGAGAGAGTGCAAACTCGATGTACATGGTTCGGCAAACCTTGCCTACGTCCATGGGCTCTTAGCTCCACGAGTTAAGCTTTCCACTAAGTTGTAGAAATCTTTACAACTTGCTTGATGAACAACCTCACCAAGACTTTTTCCTTCAATCCTTGATAACACCACACCAAGAGTTCTTCTTGATGAACAACCTCACCAAGGCAACTTCCTTCAACCCTTGATAACACCACACCAAGAGTTCTTCTTGATGAACAACCTCACCAAGGCAACTTCCTTCAACTCTTGATAACACCACACCAAGAGTTCTTCTTGATGAACAACCTCACCAAGGTAACTTCCTTCAACCTTTGATAACACCACACCAAGAGTTCTTCTTGATGAACAACCTCATCAAGGAAATAGTTCTCTCAAGGATAACTTTTATCCTTTACAAGAAAATCTCACTCTCACCACAATACAAGAACAAAGATAGTTTTTACAACAAAAGTAAAACTCTCTTCAAAGAGTAGATAAAGAATATAAAAGCTCTCTAGACTTGATATTTCTCTTGTTTTTTGCTTGATAGATGCTTCTCTTCACTTCTTGTTGTTCTGAATGCATGGGAGAAGGGCTCCTTTTGTAGGCAAATGGGATGAACTTAATCAAGTGAAGACACCAACTCCAAATTTTCTACCCACCATAAAAACCATAATTTTTTCTAGCATTTTTGTCAATGTTCCGTTTGAAATTTGAAAATCTACAAACAGAAAATATCTGAACATTTGAATAAGCTTTCCAATGCATCAAGAACCAAGTCATTTGGATATCTGTAGATCAAGATATGGCCAAAAGACCATTCGGTGCTCATGTGACTTGATTTTTCTTCCATGTGTCAACCACCGACTTGCATGTGTATTATGCCGGCCTTCTGTTTGAAATTTAAATTTCTTCAAAGAATATGAAATCTGTTCCATTGAATTATCTTTCCAATTCCATAAGAATCAAGTCATTTGGATATCTCTAATTCAAGATATGGATAAAACATCATTCGGTGCTGAAATGAGTTGATTTTTCTTTTCTGTGTCAGTCCACCGAATTGCATGTCAATTACATCAGCCTTCTGTTTGAAATTTGAATTTCTTCAAAACATATGAAATGTTATTCATTAAGTCCTCTTTCCAATGCCATAAGAATCAAGTCATTTTGATTTTTTTAGCTCAAGATATGTCTAAAGGAGTATTCGGTGCTCATGTCAGCTGCTTCCATTTGTCTTTCAATTTACATGATGATTTGGATATCTTTGCACTTGAAATTTGAATTTCTTTAAAACATATGAAATGCTATAAATTGAGCAAGCTTTCCAAAGGCTTAAGAATCACATCATTTGGACATTTGTAGAGATATATATGACCAATTGATTGAACATTGCTCATATGTCACATTCCTTGAATCAAACCTTGTTCTTAAACTTTGGTGCCTTTAACATGTAGTCTTCTCCTTAGCTTCAACACTTCATTCTAATAAGCCTCTTCTTGATTTTAAAATTATTTCAATGATCTTACTCTTGCAAATAAATAAACATGTTAGTAAATCTCAATTAATCAATGTGTATTGTTATCATCAAAATTATCATGTAGCCTTAGGGCTAACAATCTCCCCCTTTTTGATGATGACAAACCATTGATTACTTTAAAATATAATCTAAAATCAAGAATGAAAATAAAATCAAGAACAAACAAAAAGATGGCAGTCGTTATGAATATAAGCAATCCACGTTATGAATATAAGCAATCCAACAATTTCTCCCCCTTTTGTTATCATCAAAAAGATTTAATCAAATTAATTACTCCCCCTAAATATATTCTCTCCCTTAGCATATGCTACCATTCAAAGATTATCATATAAAAGTAAAATTAAGACATATCCAACATGCCTAATTCTCTTCTAAATATACAAAATCTATCTTGACTAAGGGGTTTAGTCATATTTGGGTCTATGGACTAATTTCCAAACTTGATTTCTCTCAAATTGATTTAATTCTTCTTAGATAGCCAAAATCAAACTTTCGTCATTTTCCACTTCTTTAAAAGATTTTCGTTCAAATTGAGAGACAAATGCAAAATGATTACAAAAGTTCTCAAAAGAAGATCTAGTTCTCATACCTTGTGATGGTTCACCAATAATGAGATCTTTAGGGTGAGTTTTTGCATACCTCCATTCATTTGATAATTCTTGGGAAAAATCATTTATTTCCTCAAGCTTTTCTTGTCGAAGTTGTAATTTATCTTGGCTCTTTTCATCAAGCCTTGATTCCTTGATTTACCTTTCTACCTCAACAATATCATCATCTAAATTCTTTGAAGAAATAACATTAGTTTCATCAAATTCAACATGCATAGATTCTTCACTAGTAAGAGTCTTTTTGTTAAAAACTCTATATGCTTTACTATGGTTGGAGTAGCCAACAAAAATTCCAACATCGGCTTTTGCATCAAATTTTCCAATGTTATCCTTGGTGTTTAAAATAAAATATTTACATCCAAAAACTTTAAAAAATCCAATGTTGGGTTTTCTTCCTTTCTAAAGTTCATAAGGAGTTTTCTTTATTAAAGCTTTAATATGAACTCTATTGATTATAAAGCATGCGGTATTAACGGCTTCGGCCCAAAAATATTTTGGCAAATTATTTTCAAGTAACATGGTCCTAGCCATTTCTTGAATAGTCCTATTTTTCCTTTCAACAACACCATTTTGTTGTGGAGTTCTAGGTGAGGAAAAATTATGCTCAAAACCATTTTCATCACAAAGATTTTCAAATGCAACATTGTCTACTTCACCACCATGATCACTCCAAATGGACACAATAGAATACCCTTTTTGATTTTGGACTCTTTTTGTAAATTTTGAAAAAGCTTGTATAGCCTCATTTTTAATTTTCAAGAATAATACCCAAGTGAATCTTGAATAATCATCCATAATAACAAAAACATAATACTTTCCACCAAGGCTTTGAGTTCTTGATGGTTCAAATAAATCCAAATGAAGTAATTGTAAAGGTTTATTTGTTGAAATAAATTTCTTTTGTTTAAAAGAAGTTCTCACTGATTTTTCAAATTGACAAGCATCACAAATCCTATCCTTTTCATATTTTATTTTTGGAAGACCATCAACTAAATCATTTTTAGAAATTTTTGAAATTGTGTCCATGCTAGCATGACCTAGCCTTCTATGCCATAACCAAGCATCATGAGTAACAATGAAACACTTTTCTACATGATCATTAACATCAATATCAATTGTATAAATATTACCACATCTATTACCAAAAAATAATGTCTTATTGTTACTAACATCCTTAATCACACATCTATTTTGCTCAAAAGTAACAAAATATCCCTTATCACATAATTAACTAATGCTAATCAAATCATGTTTCAAACCATTAACAAGCAAAATATTTTCAATAATAAGAAGAAGGGATACCAATATCACCATGTTTGATTACGCTTCTTTTGGCATTATCACCGAAAGTCATATATCCTCCTTTCTTCATGATTAATCTTGAGAACTTGGAGGCATCTCCGGTCATATGCCTTGAGCATCCACTATCTAAGTACCACTTGTGTTTGCCACTCCTTTGTTTCTACAATCAACATTAAAAGAGAGACTTTTTGGTACCCAAATGTTCTTGGGTCCTTGGGGGTTAGTTATGGTCCTTTTTGGAATCTATATTTGTTTCAAATTAGGATTTCTCTTAATGTAACAAGAATACATTTTGTGTCCTTTTCTTCCACAATAATTACATGAATGATTAGAATTATTCCTAGAAGATGCATGAACAAAATATTTTTTAAAATACTTTTGATTTTTATGACTTTTATATCCTAACCCTCTTTTATCAAAAACACACCTTTGGTTTTGTAACATAGATTTCAAATTTTTTGTGCTTTTTGTAAAACTATCAACAATATTTCTTAAGTCATTATTTTCCTTTTTCAAAATAGCATTTTGTTTCTCCAATTTATCAAATCCTTTTGTTTTAAAATGTCATTTTCAGTTTTTAATAAATGTATTTGACTTTCCAAACTTTCAAAATCTTTTTGCCTTAAAATTTCATTTTCATTTTCTAAAGCTTCATTTGTTTCCAACAACTCTTCTAATTGTGTTAACATGATTTTTGACTTCTTTTTGAAAGCATTGATTTTTGAATTTTGTTTATCAACTTGCACATGTAAATTTTGGAATGTTTCAAGTAATTCATCATATGAAAGATTAGGATCATAGTTTAGAGTACTTACCTCATCTTCTTTTAAAGCCATAAAGCACATGTTTGCCACTTCGTAATCTTCTTCTTCATTGTCCTTCAAGGTGATTTCATGAGTTATGAGAGAACCCATAAGTTCTTCTAATGGTAGTTTGGTGAGGTCCTTTGCTTCTTGAATTGCTGTCACTTTTGGCTCCCAAGATTTTGGTAAACACCTAAGAATCTTTCTCACCATTTCAACATTAGAATAAAATTTGCCAAGAGATTTCAAACCATTGACAATATCCATAAATCTAATAAACATTTCAAAAATTGATTCATCCGATTTCATCTTAAAAAGCTCATAACTATGAACTAGCATACTAATTTTAGATTCTTTAACTTGACTAGTTCCTTCATGAGTTACTTCAAGTGTATGCCATATTTCTTGTGCCGTAGAACAAGTAGATATTCTATTAAACTCATTTCTATCTAGAGCACAATATAACACATTCATAGCTTTAGCATTCAAACTCAATTTCTTTTTATCATCTTCACTTAACTCTTTAGGTTCTTTAAGCATGATTTCTCCATATTCAATTTTGGTAGGAACAAAAGGTCCTTCCAAAACAATAGACCACAAATCATAATCAAAAGATTTCAAGAAAATACTAATTCTAGTTTTCCAATAAGAGTAATCACTTCCATTAAAAAATGGAGGTCTAGAGATAGAAAGTCCTCAACATATGAAGTTGAATTAAAAGTTACCATAGCTCAAAATCGGTTAATATTTAAAAAAAAATGAGCAACCTTGCTCTGATACCACTTGTTGACCCAGGTATGGCAACCCAAGAGGGGGGGTGAATTGGGTTTTTATTTATCAAAACGGATTTGTAAAACTTTTCTTGAAAGATCAAAATTAGTTTACTCTTTCTTTGAGAATGAAGGTGAAGAAGATGAAATTAGAAGTTATCAAATATGTAATCAAGAGAATAATAATAATGAACAATCACAAGTGCAAGTAAATGTAAAGAGTATAGGGATAGAGAGAGTACAAACTCGATGTACGTGGTTCGCAAACCTTGCCTACGTCCACGGGCTCTTAGCTCCACGAGTTAAGCTTTCCACTAAGTTGTAGAAATCTTTACAACTTGCTTGATGAACAACCTCACCAAGACTTTTTCCTTCAACCCTTGATAACACCACACCAAGAGTTCTTCTTGATGAACAACCCCACCAAGGCAACTTCCTTCAACTCTTGATAACATCACACCAAGAGTTCTTCTTGATGAACAACCTCACCAAGGCAACTTCCTTCAACTCTTGATAACACCACACCAAGGTAACTTCCTTCAACCTTTGATAACACCACACCAAGAGTTCTTCTTGATGAACAACCTCACCAAGGAAATAGTTCTCACAAGGATAACTTTTATCCTTTACAACAAAATCTCACTCTCACCACAATACAAGAACAAAGATAGTTTTTACAACAAAAGTATAACTCTCTTCAAAGAGTAGATAAAGAATATAAAAGCTCTCTAGACTTGATATTTCTCTTGTTTTTTGCTTGATAGATGCTTCTCTTCACTTCTTGTTGTTCTGAATGCATGGGAGAAGGGCTTCTTTTATAGGCAAATGGGATGAACTTAATCAAGTGAAGACACCAACTCCAAATTTTTTGCCCACCATAAGAACCATAATCTTGTCTAGCATTTTTGTCAATGTTATGTTTGAAATTTGAAAATCTGCAAAACAAAAAATATCTGGAAATTTGAATAAGCTTTCCAACGCATCAAGAACCAAGTCATTTGGATATCTGTAGTTCAAGATATGGCCAAAACACCATTCAGTGCTCAGGTGACTTGATTTTTCTTCCATGTGTCAACTACCGATTTGCATGTGTATTATGCCGGCCTTCTGTTTGAAATTTGAATTTCTTCAAAGAATATGAAATCTGATCCATTGAATCATCTTTCTAATGCCACAAGAATCAAGTCATTTGAATATCTCTAACTCAAGATATGGACAAAACATCATTCAGTGCTCATTTGAGTTGATTTTTCTTTTCTGTGTCAGTCCACCAAATTGCATGTCAATTATGTCAGCCTTCTGTTTGAAATTTGAATTTTTTCAAAACATATGAAATGTTCTTCATTAAGTCATCTTTCTAATGCGATAAGAATCAAGTTATTTTGATTTTTTTAGCTCAAGATATGTCCAAAGGAGTATTCGGTGCTCATGTCAGCTGCTTCCATTTGTCTTTCAATTTACATGATGATTTGGACATCCTTGCACTTGAAATTTGAATTTCTTTAAAACATATGGAATGTTATAAATTGAGCAAGCTTTCCAAAGGCTTAAGAATCACGTCATTTGGATATTTGTAGAGATATATATGACTACTTGATTGAACATTACTCATGTGTCACATTCCTTGAATCAAACCTTGTTCTTAAACTTTGGTGCCTTTAACATGTAGTCTTCTCCTTAGCTTCAACACTTCATTTTAATAAGCATCTTCTTGATTTTACAATTATTTCAATGATCTTACTCTTGCACATAAATAAACATGTTAGTAAATCTCAATGAATCAATGTGTATTGTTATCATCAAAATTATCATGTAGCCTTAGGGCTAACAGAAGGTTCTATAGCAGAAGGGTATCTTGCTGATGAGTGCTTAACGTTTTGCTCCCGTTATTTAGTTAATATAGAAACAAGATTCAATCGACCATCTAGAAATGATTATAATGAGGATGAAGATGGTGATGTAGGAGAGAAGTTATCAATTTTTCAAAAAATTGGTGAAGGAATGGGGGAGGTAAAGTCAGTAATCTTAGATCCACACATTTTGGAGCAAGCACGCAGATATGTGTTGTTTAATTGCGATGAAGTTGCACCATTAATTGAGTAAGTTTTCTAGTATATTTTTACCTTAATTTTTTGCTTTATAATATTAATGATCTAGGTTATTAATCACAATGTATGCTTGGCAGACAACATCTTTAGATTGTCAAAAATGAAAATCGTCGTGCATGACAAATTTACATTTCTCGCACCCATACTAAGAATTTTGCAAAATGGTTTAAAATGAGGTACTAATTTCAAACTTTGACATACACACACACACATAGGGATGGTAATGGGGCGGGGCGGGGCGGGTCCGGGGCGGCCGGTACCCATCCCCGCCCCATTCAACTAATTTTTGCCCCGCCCCGCCCCATTTCCCCGTAGCGGGGCGGGGCGGGGCGGGGCAAAAAAAATTTGAGGAGACCCAGACCAGCCCCGCCCCGCCCCTAAATATTTATACTTTTACAATTACATCCCTATAAAATTTATACTTTTTGCAATCTCATCCCCATATAATATTTACATATTTACAAATAATTTCATTCTCAATTTTTCATCATATTATTTATAATTATGATCATTTTTTAACAATCATAAAAATAATATATCTTCAAACTAAAATCAAAATGTTTGTATATTATTATTTAATTTTATTAGTAATAATGTTACATATTCTATTAGAAATGATGTTAAAAGTATATTATTGATTATAAACTAATTAATTGACAAATTTTCAAATAGTTGGTAATATAATTAAATAACATGTTGATTTAATTTCAATATAATAATAGTAATAATATGATTGGCATAGTCATATGTCAATTAGTTAATATTATAAATATTTATAAAATATTAATAATTTAATTAATTAATTTCAATTACGATAAATCATATATTTAAGGTTATAAGACTATTTTTATCGTTTTTTGTTTATATATTTAGAAAATAATATATTGGTTATATTAAAAGTATACATTTTCAAAATAATCTTGATAATATTGTAATAATTTAATTAGTATTTAGTAATCTGTATCAAGATTGTAATATTGTATATATTACACAAATTTAATTATTATAAAATATAAATATTTAATTACCATTTGATTTTTTTTATTAGTAATAATGTTACATACTCTATTAGAAATAATATTAAAAGTGTATTATTGATTGTAAACTAGTTAATTAATAATTTTTTAAATAGTTGATAATACAATTAAATAATTTTTCAATAGCATGTTGATTTAATTTTAATATAGTAATGGTAATAATATGATTGATATATACCAATTAATTAACATTATATATATTTATAAAATATTAACAATTTACTTAATTAATTTAAATTACGATAAATCATATATTAAAGGTTCTAAGATTATTTTTATTATATTTTTATTTACATATATAGAAAATAATATATTGATTATATTAAAAGTATACATTTTAAAAATAATATTGTTAATATTGTAATAATTTAATTATTACTTAGTAATCTATATCAAGATTGTATATATTATCCAAATTTAGTTACTATAAAATACAAGTATTTAATTATCATTAATTACTATTTGATTTTATTAGTAATAATATTACATACACTATTAGAAATAATGTAAAATGCGTATTATTGCTTGAAAATTAATTAATTGACAATTTTTCAAATAATTGATAATAAAATTAAATAATTATTTAATAGCATGTTGATTTAATTTAATAGTAAAATATGATTGACATATGCCAATTAATTAACATTATATATATTTGAAATATTAATAATCTAAGTAATTAATTTAAATTACTATAAATGATATATTTAAGGTTATAAAATTGTTTTCATCATTTTCTATTTACATATTTAAAAAATAATATATTGATTATATGAAAGGTATACATTTTGAAAATAATATTGCTAATATTGTAATAATTCAATTAGTACTTAATAATATATATAAAGATTGTATATATTATACAAATTTAATTACCATAAAATACAAAATATTTTATTTGTCATAATAACATGATCAAATTGATGTTAAAGATGTTAATTATTAAGTAAAATATAACTTTTATTAAAGTATTTTTATTATTTGTAAAATTATTAAGAATTTATATATATGAAAAATTTAACAAATATAACCTAAAAAATTATTTGACAGTCCTAATAGTTTAAAATATTACAAATGCACCCCTATATCTTGCGGAGTGGGGCGGGTCAACGGGTCCAAGAGCCTTGCCCCGGACCCGGACCCGCCCAAGCCGGGGTAAAATTTGTTTGCCCCGGACCCGCCCCAAAATACTGTTTTGACGGTTCTTGCCCCGCCCCAGACCCGCGGGGCAAATTGCCATCTCTACACACACATATATAAAAATTCACTAACTTTTGTAAACTTATGAAACAGGCAGTGCGATTAGCTACACAAGGCGATCATCATCTAACCGATGATCTTATGTGGTTGTCTCAAGGACCTAACAAAACAGCATCAAAATTTCAAAAGTACAAGACAAATGGATTTAGGTTTCGAACTAAAAAGATTGACAAAAAAAGGAAGACACAAAATAGTGGTGTGGTTGTTATAGCGAAAACATCAAGTTTTGCTAGTGTTAAAGACCAAAGTCCAATTTCAGGAGATGTTCAATACTTTGGGCAGTTAAAGGTGTCATTGTGTTAGACTATTATGATGAGAAAAGAAGAGTTGGTCTTTTTGAGTGTGATTGGGTTTATGTAAATTCTACAAGAGCCATTAAAAAGGATGAGTTAGGTTTCACACTAGTGAATCTTAATTGCTTATTGAATACTGAGGAGTACTCATTTGTTCTTGCATCCCAAGCAGTCCAAGTGTTTTATATAGAAGATGTTGTTGACAAAGGGTGGCATGTTGCTATCATTACAAAACCGAGAGACTTGTTTCAAGTGGATGAGAATGGGAAGGCAAATGATGAAGATGTAGTAGTGGACAATGAATCATTTAGCAGCCATAGATTACAAGGACTTAGGGACAACATTGATGAAGTTAGTTTGGCTAGAGAAAATATGCCTGGAATAATGATTGACACGCCTCTAGTAGTTATACAAGATGAATCAGAAAGCGGGAGTGAAGAGTCAGAGTTGGATTGATGACAACATGAATGAAATCTTTCATAAATTCATTGCTTTATATTTTGGCTTTTTGTTTAAATGCATAATTTTAAAAACTTATCATTGAGTCAATACAATTTAAACTGTTTAAATTTATTGTTTGTCTCTTCGATTACTTGTTTTTTGCTTAGGATAGTACACTGACAAATAAAATTAAATGCATTATTTGTTTTCTTTTTGCTTTATTTTGTTATTACCATTTTTTATCCATAAATGCATATTCTTTATGTGTATTAGATTGACAATCGGATGGGTGAGGTGGTTATTGTTATTCTTGTTTTGAATATAATTATTTAAATCTTTTAGAAGTCACAAATAGATTTATAATTATAGTTGCTTATTTATTATACAGATTCATCTTTGGGATCTTCTAAAAATATTTAGTAGATATATTTTTTTGGATAAGCTCTAATGCACAATGAAGCTATTGGAAAGAAGGCCAAGGTATGTTTTTGATGCCTTAATATTATAAGTTAATCAGTCTATATAGGTATTTTTTTGAAATGAGTATAATGTATACAGATCTTAATAACAATAAAGTTAAAGTGAACTTCAATTGGTGAGCATATGAATGGGATAAATGATTTTATAATAACCTTAATTTAACTTTTTCTAAATGTATAGTTCTATTGGAAAGTTAATGCATCTCTTAGCCTCAAAAGAAGTGATGAGCTAAGTCATGAACTAATATATATTCCATTAGGAATCAGCCCCCTTTACAATAAACAAATATCTTGGTACAGTGGTGCATGTTGATAAAGCAAATTATAATTAATACATTGGTTTATTGCCATTTTTAATCATCCAATAAAAAAATTAATTGTTCACTAACTTGATGCATTAGTTTGGGCATATTTAATTATTGCTTAATTTTGGTATATTTGCATGACTTATCATTATTATTGTTATTATTAGTATTTAGTCATAAAATTTTAGCTACATTGATTTACCAAATGGTCTACTATTACGTAAGCCACTATCCTTGTAATATAATTATATTTTCAAAAATTAAAGTTTATTTATAAAATTTATTTATTTAATTTGAATAGTTTAATAAAATTTAAATTGCACTTTATTATATTTTATTTCATTCAATTCAAGCTATCAAGATCACTGTATCAATCTAAATTAAAAGCTTGTAGCATGTCATGACTAAACGAAAACGATCTGATCGACAAAACAAAGGTGATTATGGAAGGGTCTCTTATACTACTCCCTTCACAAGCGAATAATCACAAAACCAATCTGCCAATGAAATTCAAGCTCATGTTGGTAAGTAAAAGACTGATAATTCTTTTTTTCTAATTTTATTATTTACTAATGAATTTTTATTATTCTTAGAAACTCAAAACATTCAAATTGAGCAATTAAATGGTGAGAGAAAATGGTGAAAGTGGCAATGGTGAAAACAGTCTTGGTACGTTAAACATTCACAATAGCTACTATCTAATTTATATGGTTAAATGATAATATTAATTACATTAATGTTAACAGGTGCCTCCACTACTTCTAAACGGGTTCGTGGGCCTACTAGATTATAATCAATACATAATCAAGTAGATCCCATTCGAGTGAATTTGAACTGTTATGGACAACCTATAGAAGATGGTGCTAAGTAGCTAGGACAATATATTGGTTATATTGCACGTGATTCTTCTATAATGCCAGTTAATTATGCAGGTTAGAGACTTGTACCAGAAAAGGATAAAGATCGCATGAAAAGCATAATAAAGGTACTTTAAGTTCACTAACTTCTCATAAATATTAAATAAGTGTTACGATTAATTTTTTTTAATTTGTTACAGAAAAAATTCACAACAGATTGGGATGATATTTCAAAATGGCTAAATGACAAATTAGCTCATCGGTGGCGTAATAGGAAATTCACATTGAAGGAGAAATACAACACAGCAAAAACAAAATATGATGAGGAGATGCTAACCCATCTTAAAGGTGAAGTAGGGAAGGACCAGTGGAAATGGTTGATTGATTTTTGGGAGTCTGAGAAAGGACAAGTAAATATTTAAATAATTTTTTTTGGAGACAAAATAATGCTCCTTTTTGTGATAAATTATTTTTAATAATATTTTCATGTTTGTACTTGTTATAGCGTCGAGCTACAATAAGTAAGACCAATCGTTCGAAGCTCACATAAAGTCATACCTCAGTAACAAAAAGTTTTGCAAGAGTCAAAGATGAATTGGTAATTTTCCTATCTAACTATTTCTTAATAATTTCAGTTATATATTCATATGCTAATAATTCCATTTTGTGATAGCAATCCCAAGATCCAGAAGGTAAAGAGCTAGATAAGATAACAATGTACATGGTCACTCATACAAAGAAAGATAAAAGCGCTATAGATTCAACTTCTGCAGAACTAATTGTAAGTTATAGGACTCATCTTACATTTTTATTATATATGGTGATTTTAAATAATATGATATGACATGTTCTGCAAGTAGTTTGTGTTATATGCAACACATTGGAATTTATACAATATAATATGAAAATGTACGTAGATATTTTAATAGATTATCAATAGGAATATTAAATATTTTATGATTTGCACAAATTACAACTTTAAATATGAAACTTTTTACTAATATCTAAACAGCAATTTTAAGGTTTTAACTTTCAGTGTTCATTTTTTATTAATATTAAAGCATTTGATGCTATTAGTATTATATATACAATTGTAAGTTCCTATTTATTATTAATAATTAATTTCACTTGAATATTGATTGTATTATTTAATTGTAGTCTTCAATTAAGTTTAACATTAACTAAAATTTCTTGTGAGGGCATTTTGTTAAACATATTATGTTAATAATTATGTATGACTTGTAGAAGGAAATGACTGAGCGTATGAGTAGCCAACCTGATCAATCAAAGGATAAAATTTAAGGAAATGACTAAGCATATGAGTAGCCAACCTGATCAATCAAAGGATAAAATTTTTACTGAAGTTATGGGTGAGGATGGAAGATCTTGTATTCGTACTTTTGGCATGGGCATACGACGTGTTGATATTTATGGTCCACAACCTTCACGTACTGAACTTTTGAAGATGTGGGAAGATGAACGAAAACAAAGAGAAGTTACAGAAGAGCACGTGAAGAATCTTGGAGATGAATTAGCTCAAGTGAAATCTAATGTTCAAGAACTTATGAATTTTGTTCGAGGTCAAAATAATTAAATGCATTTGGAACATTTATTATAAGATATATTAGGTTTGCCTAAGTTGAAAATTTGAAGCTTTTGGGAGATTTTTATTTTTGTTTATATTATTCACTAGATATTTGACACCATTGTTATTTACATTAATTTTTTATTATGTTAGACACTTGTGAAGCTTTGAATTTTGTATTTAAAATAGTTTTTTGAGCCACATATTATTCTTGTTATTATAGATGCACGAAATAGGAAAAATAATTTTTTGTCATCAATGTATTTTACTAATTGATATTAAAAAAAGAAAGTAATTATTTATTTAGTCACTATTGATAATTAGAAATGTATAATATTATGACAAATAATTTTGTAACAAAAATATCAGTCACTGTAGATAATATAGTGACAAATTTCAATACCAATACAAGTAAATTGCGACTTTTCTTATTAAATAAAAATATATTTATGACACATTTAATAGTCACTAAAGAGATTATCGTGACAGCTGTTTAGTCTCTCAACATAGTTTTGGCATATAAATGATAGAAACTTCATATGAGATTGTGACTGATTTAATATATAGTCACTAAACATAGTTAGGACAATTTAAATAGTCACTAAAAATGAATTTGTGACAGTAATTATTGTCACTAACTCTAAATTTTTGACAAATTTAAGAGTCACCTAAAGTTATTGGGACTAATTTACTAGTAATTAAAAATAATTTTGTGACAAATTTAATAGTCTTTATATCTATTTTTGTGACTTATATTATAGTCACTACATATTATTTTGTGACAAATGTAATAGCCACTATAGATAAATTTGTGACAAACTCATTAGTCACTAATAATGACTTTATGACAAATAAATTTGTCACAACTTGTATTTATAGTGACAATTGGTAATTGTGTCTCTACTATTGATTAACATGTATTTGTTGCTATAAAAAAGCATTAGCGACCAATATAAAGACTGTCACTAAATTGTTTTGACGAACCTAAAATTGTCTCTATACCCTTTTGTGACAGGGGCAAAAGTGACAAATAAATAGTGACATATTTTTAGTCACAAAATTGATTTAGTGACACATATTATACTTATAGAGACAAATTTTGTTTATCACAATAGGCCCTTTTTTTGTAGTGACCAAACATATAATATATAAGACAACAAGAAATTACCCTTCGCCAACACATATGTATGAATAGTGATAGGCACTCCCAACAGAGGGGCAACGACTTGCGATCTCTGTATAGCAGAAGGCTGAAAAAGCAGCAGCTATTCCAGCTATTAGAAAGGAAAGTGTGAGAGCAGGTCCTGCATGCTCTCTGGCCACTGTTCCAACAAGAATATATACACCAGCTCCAATTGTTGAGCCAACACTTGATCAAAGTTTGCATATCAAATTAATAGTAAGAAATGCCCAAAATAGCATAAAGTATGAGAAAACAAATGAGAGCCCATAAAAATACGTATATTTCGAATTCAATTAGCAGAATCAACCATGTAGTTACAACAAAAGCAATGAACTTCTCAACTTAGCACAAATATCAAAGACAGACTAAGATTTAAAACTGATAACCATACGCTCACAACTAGAGTTAACATAAGCATATCACTTAAAAATAAAATCAAGAATTGTTAGGATCAACAAGAATTACATGTGAAGCAGAGTAACTACAGGTTGTAGGATGCATATATTACTACTTACAACACATCAGGTTAACTGCAAAACGTATAAATTTTCCAAACTATGGACTGCAATCAATTATGATGAAATTTTAAAACAATACCCATCAATGAAAAAAAAGCAGATAAACCAAATGTCCATATGGATCATCTCACAAAACCACATACTTTACCGTCAGAGAAATTGAATAATTATCCAAAATCAACAAAAACAAGTCGAAAAGCAAAACAAAAGAGCGGAAAAACACAAAATTTAGATTGAACTTTGTATTTCAATACAAATTCTGTATAATTATTTTTGCTGAAACACACATACATTACTAAACTTATTTACTCTCATAAACATTACTTTCTTCTACATTCATATGGTTAATCCCAACTGATTGCTTAAGTGAAACATTATGATAAACAAATTCATTCTCCAATAAAGTACATCAAAATGTGCTATACAAGGAAAAGTGCAAGTACAGAACATTGATGCACAACTCATTAATGAACTTTCACTACAAGAAAAATGCTCATATTTGACGGTTTTTGGCCGCCAAATATGTATATATTTGGCGGTCTTGAAAGCGCCACCAATGGTATCGCCAAATATGGTTAATTTGGCGGTCGATCAACCCGTCAAATATGCACCTGACTATACTTGGCGGTTTTTGACCGTCAAGTATAAATAGTTTTAAAAATTAAAAAATATATATATATACTTGGTAGTTTTTAACCGCTAAGTATATATTTAATTATACTATCAAGAGCTCTCCCTCTCACTAGTTATTAAAGAAAGAATATCATTCTAACCTACTACTGCACATGCACAACATATGGTACATTATTGTATATTCTTGAAACATTCCCTATCTTGATATCCTGAACTGACATTCTCATGTTCCACCTCTTGTACATTGCTATGGACCACCTTGTTTGTTGCAATTGACCTATATGAGGCCTATATTATATGGATTGTAAGCTTGGACAAGAATACCTGAGCGGTAGGGGTGGATAGTGGCTTCATATGGGTTCCCTAAAGGATTTAAAGGCTGCTGTTGACCTATCATCATCATCTGTTGTTGCTGTTGCTGCAACATGAAAGCCAGATGCTGGTTTGCCATGGCTGCCATCAGTACAGAAGGTGGAGCAGCAACCATGCTTGATGCATAGAAGGGGTCATGTCCTCTTTGTTGCATCATTGGACCCACCATGGCCGGTGTCTCCCAGGGGCTGTAGCTTACATTCTGGTTGTTTCTTCTCATAGCATCATCATAAGGGCTATCTAGTGTAAGCTTGTCCAACCCTCCCACTTTCGCAATGAATTCAGTTTGAAGAGCATCAGTAAAGCATCACTCAATTAGATAAACTACTATGTCTTGTATGCATAAATACTTTAATCTTGAACACTGAATCAACATTATTTCAATGGGAGATATAGAAACTTTGCACCTAGTTAACATTTAAACGAGAAACAAAAACCAAAGAACAATCTATGGGTAAATCATAGAATCAGCATTACTAATTTGCTTGCAGCAGCTGCACTCTCATTTGAACTGGGAGTGGTAACAAGTGTCAATTCCTAGCCTGTAGTTCCATTTGCTTGATTCGGGGCAACAGAAGCTGGTTGCTGGACTGCTACAAATATCATGAAAACATTGATACAATTTCAGTCATAAAAAATAAAATAAAACAATCTTGAAATTAAATACAAGCTTTATCCAATTCTTGTCATCTTGGGCTTATTCTCTCCAATATTATAGCTCAAACATATTAGTGAGAACAGCTCAGGTTGATCTAATTTGGTTTAATTCTGAGCAAAACTTAATTCTTTACATTTAAAAGTTACCGTAATGAACTTACCAACTGGAACGATCACCAAAGCCAGAGCATTCTTCTCATCTAAATCTGAAGCAACTGGAGCAAAATCGTCTAAACGCTTTGGGAAGTTATAAAAATAAAAAAAATCATAAAAAGAGTTTCATAAGATAACAAAGAAGGTAAAACTGACTCAATTTTTGAAAATAGAATATGCTTTACAGAGTAAAGAAAGAAAGATTCTGAACTTACCAACAAATCAGGAGGTTCGACAACAGGTGCTTCCACTTTTACCAGCTCAGGTGGAGGTGGTGAAGGTGGCTTTTCCTCCTCCATCTCTGGCTCCTTTTTGTACTCTATGGCCAAAACTTCCTTGGGGGCAGTATATCAGCCACCTACTCATCAATAGTGAGGACATCAAATTTCCAATGCAATTCAACTGAAAGTAGTCTAAAAAAAATTCCAACTAATACAGAAATTTTTAGCTCAAAAGATTCTTAGATATTGGATACATAATCTGAGAAAATCCAGGCTACAAATAATGCCAAAATTGGCATGCAAAATAGAGGTAACACAAAAGGCTTCTAAAATCTAACTTAATAGACATAACATTGAGACTAGATGTCACACATATATGGGAAACAGAGAAAAATTGTGAGGTATTACATGTGACTTTAACAAGAAAGGCAACATTAGTAGTTTACAAGATTTAAAGAGGGTCCATATTTATACCTTCATATGTGCCACTTTACAACATAAATTAGCATGAAACTCTTAAATACCTTACTCTATTATTAAAAACCTATTTGATACAGCTTGTCTTTTGGCATCCATGATATAGATTTGTAAGTTTGACAACACTTGATAGTCATGATATATGATGCTCCTTCACCTTCTTTACGTGCACATACACTCATATAAAAACTTAAATACATATAGATGCCTACATACATACATATTTTAACATCTATTGTGATCCAAAACAAAATCAGTTCTATGGAGAGCACTTATGTACTTGATCTTTGCGAACTATTGAACCTCGTGGAGCTTCTGTCACATAGTCTTCCATTGCTTGTAGGAATGATGCAGGGGGCTTCATTATGAATGACAAAATTAATCAAGATTTTTACAAAAATGAAGGGGCATAATAATAAGAAAATTCCAAAGTAAGAAACAATAGTTTTACAAGGCACAAGATTTCAAACCTACTCAATCTTTATAAATCTTTCCCCACGTCCAATATCAAGATTTTTACATATTTCATAAAATTCAGAAAGCCTCTCAGCTTGAAAGACAGACAATTAAAAGCCTATATATGGAGAAAGCCTCTTTATAGTCAGTGCAAGAATATTACTAAAAGCCAATACCTACTGTCCAGCCCTCTTGTATATCTCCAGTGCCCTGAAAGCATCATGGCGTTGCGTCTAAAAAAATTGCCAAAATTAAGGGTATCATACAAATAAAATCTGTTAAACACCAAGTTTAATATAATTTTTCTGACTGAATAAAAATATACATACATACATACATACCTTGTCAACCAAATTTATAGTACCATCACTTATAGCTTGATAGATTTTAATGCTTTCAAAAGCAACCTGTTGGCAACGACAGAAGAAAATCAGAAACAATAATCATATCAAGAACATCACTACGAGCCATATGTTTAAACTTCACATACCAGTGACAAGGCCAACTGAATCACAAAATTATTAAGTGCTGCCCCTTGCGGCTATAAAAATATTTAACAAAAGTAATCCATCAAATGCAAAACTAAGAAGAAATCAAAAAATATAAAATATTGTAAAATCCCGTGTTATGTCCCGTTATTCCATAAAAGGGATACAACAATCATCGTTCAGTCAAAACCATCATTTGCAACTAACAAAGACACAATATCATATAGAATATAAAAACTTCTATACTTAATTGACATCATTCAAATAATTACCTGACAACCAAGCACACGGAAAGAAAGAAGCTGTAAAGCTGGTAAATGCAAGCAATTCGACAGTGTCCAAATCCTTGGTTCTCTGCATGAAAGCTCATACTTACAAGGAGTTCTTCTCTTTTTGATTTATATGTGGGTGTGTATTAGGAATCGAATCTATAAGTTCCCCAAGGAAACCATTTCTCTAACAAATTTATAGAGATACTATAGAAATATATTCCCAGTTTTAGAAAGAGCAGTGGAGATAAAGTCTAACAGGATCTTTTTAACACTACAAGAAATTTTCACATATTTGTCGCTTTGTATTTTTCTATTTGTCATTTTTTTTAAAAAGTGAAAAATATAACATTGATTTGAAAGTCAAACCCATATTTTTTTAATACTTGTCACTTGTTGTTTTGATTATATTACATATTTCTCACATTTTTAGATAGTGACAAGTAATTAACAAGTAATTAGGATACATATGTAAATAAATAAAATATTTAAACTTGGAAGTAATTTTTAGGGGTGATTATGATAAATTATAATATATTAAAAATTCACATAATTTTACTAAACCATATAAACAAAATAATTTCCAAAAATCTAATTACCTAAAACCTAACCTAAGCCCTATCTCTCTCTCGTTCTCTTCAGCAGCCGATAGAGCCCTAACCATGGTGAGCTACGACTTGACGTAGCGCATCGCTCCCAACCTCGACCACCACTTAGTCTTCCCTCTCCTCGAGTTCATCCCGGAGTGCTAGCTCTACCCTGATGAGCAGATCCTTAAGTCCAAGATCGAGTTGCTCAACAAGACCAACATGGTCGACTACGCCATGGACATCCACAAGAGCCTCTACTGCACCGACGATGTCCCTCAAGAGATGATCGACCGAAGGGCTGAGGTTGTTACCAGATTGAAGGCCTTGGAGGAGGTCGTTGCCCCTCTTATCTCCATCTTCCAGAATGCTAGCGCCGTCCAGGAGTTGAGGGCTGATAAACATTACAATTTGCAGATGCTCAACGTTCTTAATTTTTTTCTGTTTTTTTTTAAATGATTAGCTGGGAAATTTGTGTAGTTTTTGTGAATTTATTAGTTTCTACTTTCGTGGGTATGGTTAAAATTCGTTGTTTCGTTTATTATTTGTTGAAAGTTTTTTTTTTTAGTGCGAGAAGCAAAATAGAAATCAACAGATTTTTTTTTGGAAGTTTACTATTAGGTGGGTTGTTATCTTCTGGTTGTGTTTCAGCTTTGTTTTATTTAATAAGGCCAAACTAGTGGGTAACACTTTAGAATTGCTCAATGTATTACTGGGTTGTTGTTGTTGGATTTAATTTCTAGTTTATACAATGTTAAGGTTTGGTAATTCTTTGTAAGGTTGAAGAATTTTGCACATTGTTTTGCCTGACAGTGGTACACTTATGCTTATGCTTATCGTTGTATGGACTTTTGACGTTTCTAGTCTTCAAAAAAAAAATTATCTGAATTGGTGAAGTAACATTTTTTTAAGGATTTCTGTGTCTTTTGAGGAGCAGATAAAATTGGTCCTAGTTGGTAGAATTTTGTTTTAGTCTTGGCATCTGTGGATATTGGGAGGAGTTTGATGATTTACTTAGTAATGGTGTTAAGCTGTTGGGGTTGAAGTGTAAACTTTTTGTTTTAATGTGGCAGTAAATGTGCATTTTCCTTTGTACATAGATTAACTTGTTTCGTGTATTATCGCTTTTGTTTTGCACAGATTGGTCCAGACCAGATAGAGGCGTTATATCAGTATGCCAAATTTCAGTTTGAGCATGGGAACTACTCTGGCGCCGCTGACTATCTGTATCAGTACAGGGCTTTGTGCACAAACAGTGAAAGAAGACTGAGTGCACTATAGGGAATGAGATATTAATGCAGAACTGGGATATCGCTCTTGAAGGACTTAATCAATTGAAAGAAAAAGTTGATGATTCAATGGTCTTTCTTTAATTATTGTTTTTTATTTTTATATCATAAAACCCTTTTGTTTGTTTCAGTTTAAGTTGTATAACAATGAATTGTTTTTGTTACAGAGTTTCACATCACCTTTGAGTCAGATGCAAAGTAAAATATGGTTGATGCATTGGAGTCTCTTCATATTTTTCAATCATGATAATGGAAGAACACAGATCATTGATCTCTTCAATCAGGATATGTATGTCATTTGTACTTTTCTCTTGGAAGCAAAGTGAAACCATGATGTTTTATCTGTTGCTCGGTTTCTTGTTTTTGTTTTTATTTTTTTCCATGTAATCTAAAATGGGAATTTTAAATTTCAGGTATCTGAATGCCATTCAAACCAATGCTCCCCATCTCTTACGTTACTTAGCCACTGCATTCATTGTCAACAAAAGGAGGAGACCGCAATTCAAAGATTTTATTAAGGTTATTCAGCAAGAACAGTACTCTTAAAAAGATCCCATTACAGAGTTTTTGGCATGTGTGTATGTCAATTATGACTTTGATGGGGCACAAAAGAAGATGAGGGAGTGTGAAGAAGTAAGTTTTCTATATTTGTATCTATGTTAAAGTACTGAGTATTAGCTACTGAAATTATCCCTTTTTCTGCACCTAATTTTTTTTTTAAGTGGCTGCTAAATTGTTAGCTTGAAGCTTAGGTTTTAGATTGCCCTAACCTTATATGTGAATATAGGTGATATTGAATGATCCCTTCCTTGGCAAGCGAGTAGAAGAAGGTAACTTTTCTACTGTGCCATTGAGAGATGAGTTCTTTGAAAATGCCCGGCTATTTATCTTTGAGACCTATTACAGAATTCATCAGTGAATTGAGTGGTAAGTGTTCACAAGAATTTGATAGCTCAGGCGCACAATGGTTCTGGGAAGACCAGTTATTTTGTGCTTGGCATGTTGAGTCGGGTTGATCCAAACCTCAAGGCACCTCAAGCTCTCTGCATCTGTCCTATAAGGGAATTGGCTATTCAGGTTAGATTTTTCCTCTTTTTCTTCTGGTTTAGTTGTTGATGTTGTATATATTTGGTTTGTTAGATTGTTTTAAGGTGATAATTGTTTCGTTCGTTTCCCTTGGAAATACAAAGAAACTCCTCGTTAATTATTCAGATCCGTTTCTTAAACACTTGCTTTTAAGCTGTTACAATCTACAAAATACTTTTTTATACCTTGATTTTAACTGTTGTAAATTAATTTTGTAGAATTTCGAAGTTTTACGGAAGATGGGGAAACATACCGGTATAAATTTAGAATGTGCTGTGCCAATGGACTCCGCCAACTTGATTCCAATTTCAAAGAGTCCACCAATTATAGCGCAAATTGTTATTGGCATTCCTGGTACAATCAAGAGATGGATGTTAGCAACGAAATTAAGTGTCAGTTTTATGAGGATTCTTGTTTTTGATGAAGCTGATCACATGCTTGATGCGGTAATCCCATTATCCTGACTATGTGGTTATTATGGTTTTCGATAAAATTATGTGTTTATTTTCTTATTTCACAAGGAGTGGGATAGACTTTCTGATTCTAGATCCTATATTATTGGTAATTACTTTTTTCAGAAAAGTTTCAGAGATTCTAGCATGCTTTATCATTGGTTTCTTATGAGATTCTTAATGTGCAGGGTGGATTCAAAGATGACTCATTGAGGATTATGAAAGAAATTAAGAAAAGCAGTGCTCATTGCCAGGTTTGTCTAAATAATTTGATGTTAATGTACTTATAACTCATTATGAGGGGAATGCTATGAGCTTTATCTGAATGCTCACTTCTGCATGTCTTCCCAATTTATGACCAGATTTTAATCTGGTTAATGTGTCTAGATTGATTTCTAAATATTAAAATCATCCCTGATGATATATGTGTGCTGTTATAATAGATGTCATGTCTACCTCTTTTGTCTCTCAATAACTAAAACTTGTCTTTGAATTGCCAGATTGCTTCTAAGTTCCTTAAACCAAATAAGAAAACTATAGATCTTGTCGGCAATGAGAAAATGAAGGCTAGCAAGAATGTCAGGCATATTGTTGTTCCCTGTACTAGTATAGTGAGATCTCAAGTTATTCTTGATATCATTTGTTGTTATAGCAGGTTAGTTGTTTGTAATATTAATTATAGTTTAGTAATGCATATGTTTATCTGATATATTCTTTATTGGATTGATTACTTTATGTTAAATTTTTTATTTCTGGTTTAGTGGAGGCCGCACAATTATTTTCACTGAGACAAAGGAATCTGCTTCATAACTTGCTCATTTTTTGCCTAGAGCGCGGGCTTTATATGGGGACATACAGCAGTCTCAGCATGAGGTAAATTTTCTATGCTCACTTTTTATACTTCTGTGCAATACTCCAGAAAAAAGGCGATTTCTTGACAAGTTCTTGTTTATTATTAACTGACTCTGCTTGCTTTGTTGAATTCTGACCTTTTACTTGTAGGTAACTCTTTCTGGGTTTCGGTCAAGCAAGTTCATGACATTAGTGGCCACAAATGTGGCAGCACGAGGATTAGACATCAATGATGTTTATTAATTATCCAGGTTTGTGCCTTGTGTCTTGGAAATCTTTATACTATGTTTATGTGCAAATATACTGACTAATGTTTATGTTTTAGTGTGAACCTCCTTGTGATGTAGAAGCCTACATCCATTGATCTGGAAGTACAGGAAGAGCAGGTATGTGCGGAGAGAACTTGGCATTTTCTTTTTGTTTTAAATTCACTAATAGCGTATATATTTTATTGGGTTGTACAAAGTTTGCTGGGGACCTTAGATGGATTATCATTTTTTTAGGCAATACTGGAGTAGCTGTAATGCTTTATGATCCTAGAAGGTCAAATGTGTCCAAAATAGAAAGAGAATCTGGTGTGAAATTTGAGCACATATCTGCTTCTCAGCCAGCTAATATTGTTAAAGCTGTTGGTGTAGAAGCAGCTGAAAAAATAACCAATGTTCATGATAGGCATCTTTACTATCTTGGTTCCTGTAGATGCTTAAAATGATTGTTCTCTATGTTTTTAATATTTATCTACCTATTGAACTACGGCGTAATTCCTGTCTTTGAGTCGGCTGCTGAAGAGCTGCTGAGCACTTCAGGTCTATCAGTAGTAGAACTGTTTGCAAAAGCACTTGCTAAGGCTGTTGTAAGTTTTTTGGTTTCTTCTTGTTTTGCATCAATTATATGTGTGTTGTGTAATATATCTTTTTGAGGAAGTAATTTTTCATATTGAACACTGTGTCTATTGGGAATACCTAACTTATGACATGTTTTGTTTTGTAGGGTTACACTGAGATAAAGAGCAGATCACTTCTTTCATCTTTGGAGAATCATGTTACAATGCTTATTGAAGCTAGAAAACCGATCTACACCGCATCGTAAGCTCCAAAATCTTCCCGATTTTAAGATCTTTGATGTGACATTGTACAATAAATTGGGGAGTTTAATAATGTGAGTTATTAGAATTGTTTCGGTGAGGAGTATGAGTTTGTCTAATGAGGGTGATGACATGTTTGTGTGCCTCAATAGGCCTAAACTGGGCACAATATTTGATGTTGGACTAATGATCTGTGTTATTTTTTATTAGAGTCTTTGATTGTTTGTAGAAGTAAAATTAACAAGATAAAAGGGTGCCTGTCACCTTTATTTGATTGAAGGTAGGAGGCAAATTTGATGATTTATACCCAATAATTAATTTGTCCTCAACTTTGCCTGCAAAATGCATTAACAGAGAATTATGGTGCATATTTGTTTATACCCAGAATTAACCCAAAACGGCTAAAAACTGATTTTTTTTTATTTTTAAAATTATTTATACTTGGCGGTCAAAAATCACCAAGTATATATTTTTTTTAATTTTTAAAACTATTATACTTAGCGGTCAAAAACTGCCAAGTATATATTTTTTTAATTTTTAAAACTATTATACTTGGCGGTCAAAAACCGTCAAATATAGTCAGGAGCATATTTGGCACATTGACCGACCGTCAAATATGTCAAATTGACTATATTTGACGATGCGATTGGTGGCGCTTTTAAGACCGCCAAATATATACATATTTGGCAGTAAAAAATCATCAAATATGAGCATTTTTCTTGTAGTGTAACCAATCAACAACATAAACCATACTTCAAATGTGTGTTCATGTAGGTATCAGGGAAACAATTTACAAAGAGATAGTGTATCAGTGTAATCTAGTTCCAAAGCAGAGCAAAGGTTAATAACTATAGCTTCTTTAAGAAAAATTCATTGTCTAACATAAAATATTGTCTGTTTGAGTTAAAATATATCTAACACTAAATTCTTGTCCATTCAAGTTTAAGAGATTTTCCAAAAAAAGGAAGTTCTTTAGAATATATTTGTTTCTTTTGACCACGCCAAAAACTAACCTATAAAAACAGATTAAACTTCTTAAAGGGTCAATAATCATATTGAAATTGAATGTGGCAATTAACTCTTCCTAAAAGCAATTGTTAGGCATACATATGGTTGTTCAACAATGCATATAATCATATTAAAGAGATGAATTGCTTGCAGGGCGGTTTGTCTCAACATCATACTTCAAAACACGAAAACATTCCAGCCTATCCTCCAAAAATAAGGCATAAGAACGCACCCAAGCGGAATAATCCCATGCTGAGCAGAATACCACATATTATATTCATAAACAGAGAACTTGAAATTCTAACAAAATAATAATAAGCTGCGGATAGTATAAAGTACCATTTGGGCTCGAATCATCCTTAAAATGAGCCATGTTAAGCATATGGCTCCTGCTTCAACCATAATTGATGACTTCTTCATGAAATGTGGGGTCCACTTCCCTCAAAGCACGATGAATTACAATTAAAGTTTTAAATGCAACCTAAGGCCAGATAAAATGTTCATTACTATGAGCATCAAATTATAGAAGTAGCGATTTATAAGTATATAAGCCAACAAGTATTCAAAGCCCACAGATCTAAAAATACAACTTCCATCAAATGAAGTTGTTTATTTGAAATAGGGTTAAGTAACGAGGAAAAGGGCAGCAAGATACATAACACAGAAGGAATTGTCAAACAGAACACTATCTCAATATAGAAGCACATTAGCCACTAAAAATTAGGTTACTTGAAATTGAATTCACAGATAAGATTTGTGATGTAGAAAAGAGAAAAAAATGGAAATTCAATGAATAGCAAGAAATTAAATCGAGAACAAAGTTGAAAAGCAAATTTACAGTAAATTGAAAGCAAACCGAAAATTCAACTCAAAGTCATTGATCATGCCTTCACGAGAGATCTGCTTGTCGAGAAGTCGAGCGATTTCAGCAATTTGAGCATGGAAGTGAGTGATTCAGGTGAGTGGGTTAGTGACAGCTAGGGCTAACTTTTGCTAAGAGGGGGAAAAGAAAAGATAAAGAAGGAATGAGCAACGATCACATATATGGGAAGAGACAAAACATTTTTGTCATGAATTGAAAAAAAATCATAAATATATGGATGAAAAAATACAAAAAGTGTCGAATAAGGTTGAAATGTGAGTTTGACTTTTAGAACAATATTATATGTCTTACTTTTTCATACAACCACCAACTAAAAAAATTTTAAACTGACAAATATTTAAAAATTCTTGTAGTGTTTCTCCTGCAGATTGCACACAGTTATATAACTATTCAAATATGCACGCATGCAAAAACTTAATAGTCTAGAATAGCTAAGAAATATTATTGCTCTTAATACCCTATAATAATAAAACAGAAGTAGTAGCTTATTGTGTACCTTCAACAGCAGGCTCCTTGGTTGAATGACTGAAATTTAAAAAGATAAGGAGTGTGAACTAATCCATTATTAACTTTTGTGGTTGATTTCCAGGGAAGACTTGCCCGCCAACCTCTTGCCAACTTTTCAGGATACATTTGGGTAAAGAAATATTTTATCAAGTTAAACAAAAATAACAAATGCACTTCAACCATGGCTGGCTGCTACAACCCCAGTAGGAAATAACAAGTATAACAAACACAAAAGGCACTTCAAAATTAACTACAATATACCAAAGCAAAATTAACCAACAACTACAAACACAAGAGACAAGATAAGGTCCAAATACCAGCAAAGCTAAATGACAAATACTTCAACCACTAGCATTTGAGTTGTGTCAGCAAAACAAACAAACTTCAAATAAGTCCATTAGCTACTTCAATCATTAGTTCAATCAAACAAGCAGTCATCTCCCAAAAAAAACTTCAAATATTCACAAAACCTCTACCAAAATTCTGACTATTATAGTTCTAACAATTCTTAGTCTGTTATATAACAAAAAAAGTGAATTCATATTCTCCTTCCCTCTATTGACTGTAGTCAGCAAGCTGTATAAATTCATTCCAAAAACTTGTCAGTTTTCACTCTATATTCCGCTTGAACTTTTTCACCCTGCAAATATTTTGATTCTCACTATCTGAAACCGAACATGAATTCAGTTCAATAAGTTAAAAATTAAAAAAAATGAATTAACATTTAAAATAATGAGATAGAGGAAACAAGAAATTACCTCTGCCTGGAAAGATCTCAACTTTTTGGGCAACAACTAACTAACTAAAGGCCTGCCAAGTAACTTAAGATAAAAAAAATTATCATTGAAAGATGAGATTGATTGAGTAGCTCAGTAGTATCTTAATTCCGAAAAAAAAGATATCTTAATTCCAAGCATGCCAAGAGCAATATAATATGAAAAGACTTTGACTAAGTTAACTATTCGTAATAATAATAACAAAAATCTATATCATCACTATCTTTCATCCCCTTCACATGAACGCCAATTATAACTCCACATCCGACATAATTTCAGTAACTTTTTAACATATCATTAACTAAGACTCTTATATGTTATTTTAAAATAATCAAAATCAAAATCAATCCAACCAAAAATTCTCTCAATCAAACCTTTTTTTCCTCTAGAAACATGTAGCCTAATTACTTTCTAGATTCATATCATTATTTGCATTTAAAGAACAAAAAGAAAAAACAGATCCAAATCCAAAAACAGTAATAATAATAATAACAGGAAAAAAATTAAATAATTTCATCCTCTCAATCTTCATCACATCGAACATCAACCCATTTTAGACAATAATAAAACACCATGACAACTCCAAATGATTGCAACAAATCATTTAAAATCTGAATGAACATATTGTTTGATGTTTATTATGAGTAGTTAAAGTTACATGGTCAAATTAACTTATCAATAATGCAACAAGCTTCATTTGTGGTAAGCAGTTTCAGTTCTAGTTAAAGTCAAATAAAAAAATGCAAGTAGTTTCACATCTAGCCAAGCTAAATCATAAAAAAAAAAGTAAGCACTTTGAGTTATGGTGGCAATGATTGGTTCAAAAATGCAAGTAGTTTCAATTCTGTCATTTGAACTATAACAAAAGAAAAGGTATTTTCAGTTCTAGTGAAGCTAAATAATTACAGAAAAAACCAAGTAGTTTCAGATTAAACAAAACACATGTATTTTTACTCTGAAGGAAAATGCAAGTAGTTGTAGTTATGGTCCAAAAGAAATTAAAAAATGCAAGCTTTTTCTCATCTATAAAGCAAAACGTACCCAGTGATATGGCGGCACAACACCGAACAACATAATAAAGATGAATTTAGTCAAAATTGCTTCTTTTTGTCTACTAAACTTGCCAGAATTTTAAAAAAAAATTATTAAGGCGCAACCATTCCCATCCAATATGTGTAAATGATTTGTTGTGCATTCTAGAAAAAATGAGTTTCTAAGTAAAGCAATTTAAGTCTCTATCGGTTAGATTAGCATAAGTAAACCAAAGTAAAAACGAATCTTGCTTGCTACTACTTTAGTTATTTAAAAGGCTAGTCAGTGTATTGTATGGTGAATAAAATATTGACCCTTGCGAACGAATCATATTTGATCCAACTTATTAAGCATTTTATGTATAGAACAAAGCAAATGCAAAATAAGAGAAATGTATTTACCAACAATGCAAATTCCAAGAACTCCCAACTTGTTCTCAGTCTCTCTGGTGTGGTGTTTAACAAACAGAAATGGAAAGGGCTACTCAATCAGAACTGTAGTAACATGAACTCTTCATTATTAATTCTGTTACACTGTGTAGGCAGCTTCCAACCTTCTGCATCAGAAATTGGTAACAAACTGATCAGATAGGGTTGCTTTGTTACAATTATTTTTTTAATAAACTTAGCAATTTAGTTTATGGTTATTTCTTGTCAAGCATTGAAATATATATATGATAGAATAATACATAGTCTACTTAAACATCATACACATACACTGGAAAAAAGAGTTATCAAGTGTATATGACCTAGAGTAATACTCAGTCAAATTAAGCATCATAAACTAAAAGAAAGATAAGAGTTATTTAAGTTTCAGAATATCTTTAACTTTATAATCTGGTAATTTCTTAGACTCAACGTCTCATTTTTTTTATTTCTTTTTTTTTTGCCTATGACTCCACATTTTGCTACACATTGTACCCATTCAGATTTTGAGTATAGGGGCTTAGACAAATGATCAGGAATGAAACTCTAAAGTTCCTTTCATTTTTATTTGTGGCCAAATTAAAACCTTGATGCACAGTTTTCCAGTTTGTGTTCTTTGGAATTTCTTCTCAGCTCATGTTTATCTTAAGCTCATTTATTTCTAAATTTACTGGAATTACAAAAAATAAGTTTTACAAAATTATCTCTGATATTGAATCAAGCTACTGAGAAGTGAATACATCACTAATTTCTCAGTATCATGGAATCTATTATAACAAATGAACATCTCAAGGGTTCATAACATCAATAATGAAAAAGATAAAGTAGTGCAATGAAATAAAAAGTTGCTACAGTTTTAGATCTGGTGAAACTAAAATAACAAAATATGCAAGCAGTTGTAGTTCTTGTCAAACTATAATAAACACAATCAGTTTTAGTTCTGATCAAACTAAAACTACAAAAATGCATGCACATCCATATCTAGTCCCTATGAAATTAAACAAAAAAAAACATCAAGGTATAAAATTATAGAAAGAGATGATTATACGTTAATCATATGATAGCACAGCACCAAACAACAGAATAGTGATAGAGTTATAGAAAAAAAAATGCTTCTTTTTCCAACTGAACTTGGCAAAATAATAACAACGAAAATGAAATTCAACCTATCCTGAATTCTTGTTATAAGAAAGCCCTTCAGAATTTAAAAAAAGTTAACAAAATAGGTCGTAAAGAAATCAAGGTATTATAAACTAAGAAGCTGAAAACAACTTCTAAAAGTTTCAAGTTTTTCATTATTTGGAAGGCACTAGAAAAAAATAGATGAACAACATCCACAATTCTTGCCCATATAGTATACCATACTCAATTATCGCTTTAAAAGCTATCCAGAATTCATAATCCAATATCTTTTTGCAGAGTTATAGCTTTAAAAGTTATAATATTAGGTTGTTTTTTTTCCATTAAATTAACTATAAAATTATATTATAATGTGTCTCATTCTCTGCTATACAATTAGAATCTACAAAGTTGAAAGTGAATGTTAAAAGGGAAGAGAGAGAGAGAGAGAGAGAGAGAGAGAGAGAGGGAATAGGTGTGGCATACAAATAAATCGGTACAAATTTTCAACAAATGGTAGTAACAAATTGCATCACCAACATGCAAATAACTAAACAATATTATAAATAAATCAACTTCATAATCTGTTATAAATAACTATAACTAAAGAACTTTATCCCAATAACTTATTATTTTCTTGAAACCTCCAATGACTATAACGGACAAACAAACAATTTTATAATCACAAAAATCTCATATTAGAATATCAAAAGGTCGGGAAATTGTGTTTCCTACATTGAAAATTTAAAGAAGAATATTGAAAGATCCATCATTGAGCAACTTCAATGCTTGATTAATGAAACAAATAATTGTGTTTCTTAATAACCATTCACCCAATCAAAGCGATTATTCGTTAAAGCCTATAAATATATATATATATTCATCACATCATTAACGAAACAAATTTATAATTCAACTTGCTTTAATCAACTTCGATAGCTAGAAATAAACAAAAAAAATAGACATTGAACCAACAGTTTCCGCTAATTCAAGTCAAGCCCACCAATTAAAAAAAAATTCCCAAATGACCTTCATGCATCCAACATCAATCTATATTAAAAATACATATATAAAACAGGCCTCTCAAGAAGGACCAATTTCAATATATAATGAGTCCACCCACTATTTGTAAACGATGCAAAAGATATCAAAGTCCCAAAAGACAAAATAGAGAAAGATGGATGAAATTGAAATCACACCGAAGAAATGATGTATCTTTCTTACTAGGATCAAAAGACATTTGAGGTGCACTATAAATCCTATTTTAAACTTTTTGAGGTTCACAATCTGAATATGACAACAAAACCCAAAAAAAAAACACACTATCTCAACACATATAAATCCACAATAATTGCCAAAAATAAAGCAAAACCAGATTCCGAAACTGCATAGAACTCATCAATCTTATCACTTTTTTTTTTTGTTTTTCTAATCTTAAATTGATCCAAAAATAACGCAATAAACCCAAACAAAAAAAAACAAAGTTTATAACAATAAGAAAATTTGAAACAAAGTCATGGAAGCCTAAAAATCGAAAACCCTTAAACACCCAGGTCACAAACGATCGATTGACAACACAAAACTCAAATTGAAAAACGATCCAAAAATCCCAAATCACAATCACAATCAAAGCCACAAAACCCTAACAAACCCCAACAAAACAACAGAACAGAGTAAGAAATAGAAAGATTGTTTGAGATATAGATACAAAAATCCTACCGAAGAGAAAGCACCGAGATATCTTGAAGGAGAGGGAAGCTGTGCAGACCTTGGTGGACAGAACGCTAATGATCGGGCTGGGATTTGATTGAGAAGAAGAAGAAGAATCATAACACGTTGCCCTTCTTGTCCTTCTCCTTACAAGTCAAGCCCATGGAAGTAGATAGGGATTAATCGCATAAGCAAAAAAATAAAACAAAAAATGAGAGATGAGAGCAAGTCAATAAGAAGTAGATAACATCATACCTGAAGAACTCAAACTGGGTTTTAAGAGAAGAAACTCATTAGGAAATGATGAAGACGAAACTGAATTTGATTGTGATGAAGATGAGATGACGAAAATGATGACAAACCTTGATTAATCGAATGGGATTTGACTATGAGCAGATGGCTTTTGCTTAATCGAGAGAGATTGTGGGGTTTTAGTGTTAGTGACATAAGAGGTGTGTTGAGCGGCTGAAGACAATCGAGAGAGATAAAACATGCTTAGGGTTTCTATTCTTTTTCTTTTATAGTTGGTAATATGTGTCACACTAAAAAATTGTGTCATGACACATTTAATCCCGCCTTTTTAAAATATGACATGCATGGGGTTTGACCGAATTTAGGGTGTAATTACTTGTCTTCTTCTGGAAACTGACATAAAAATTGTGACACAAAAGCCCTATTTTCTTACAGTGATCAAAGATTGTCTTACTCCAAAATAATAACACACTTAATTAGTAACATATAAATTTAATTAAATAATAAATAATATGCAATAAATATCAATAATAAGGATTTTTATAACTGAAATACTTATTAGACCATAATAAAAACTCATAAAATGTTTTGATAATAAAACCACTACACATTACAACTCATTTATATTCATTGAAATAAATAAGAAAAATTGAATAATCAGTAATATGTCTTCATGTCTTTAACCTAATAAAGACATTTATTTACTTGTGTTATAAACTAAAGCTTTATTTGGAAAGAAAGTTACACATTGAAGCCACCAACTCTCTAACGCTAATAAAGCTAGGTCTGTAAGATAATAGCAATCATCATGTATTCACTATCCAAAGAAGCTTCAAATACATGAAATGAACTCATATCATGCTCCAAACTAGACATTCATTTCAGTTCTTTATTGCAAGGAAAAATGAAAGAATTTATACATGCAAGTATATATCACAATATAAACTAAAATAATTCACTAATCATATATAGCATAGTAAGGCTAGCTATATTCAAATTATAAACAAAAATATAAAACATGATAGAGCAAAGATCTACAACATACATTATATGATAAACAAACAAACAAAATAATTAACAAAATCCATCACACTTGTGATCCTCTCATATTTAAAATATAAATAAAATATAGATGAAGCTAATAGCTATGTAGATGCTTATAGCCATGGATCTAATAAGAAGTAGAATGTACAAACTATTATGAAATAGTTTGTGCAACATAAGCAATCAAAAAATAAAAGCATACATATATGCAACCAATTAATATTAACCAAATAACTAACCAATCATATGAGATATTCTTTGGTTTTGGATTGTTGGGAATATTTATAATAAATTTAAATAATATAATCAAACAATAATATATTAAAGAAATAATAAAATATAAATTAGATTAACATAACAATAATAAATAAATAGAACAAGTAAAGAGATAGAGTAAGAAATATGTGGCCTGAGCACTTGGGAGGCATGTCAAAGGCATTGTTCTATAGCCAAAGAGTCCTCCCCTCGTGCGGGTCATATCGGTACTCAAGGGCTCCAAGATACAACCCAATGCTCACAACCTATCTTCTCGATGAGCATGATCACCAGAAGAAAATAACCTGTCTTCATGTGTCGTGGTTGCTCAAAACATAGAAAATAATAAAACAATATTCACATTCTAATGTTAGAACCATGAGACTCGTTTATATACTAATCTCGTAGCTTAGGTAACTTATCGTGGTTGCTCAAAACATAGAAAATAATAAAACAATATTCACATTCTAATGTTAGAACCATGAGACTCCTTTATATAATAATCTCGTAGCTTAGGTAACTTACAAATTAATTCTTGTAACTCCTAAGCCATAAGTTCTTAATAAAAATATGAACGTTACAAATAATAAGTGTCATAACTCATGTTTTTATTATATTTGTAACATATGAAATTAATCTCAAAATAAATTTTGTAACTCATGATATAAATGTTTGTTTTAAACCTTTTATCTCCAACAGAAACACGTTGCGCTACCCAATACTTTAAGCTGAAGTGATCAGTACGGATTTTAAAATGCTTTCCTAATAGATACAGTCACCACTTTTGCACCGCAAAAACAATAGTCATCATTTCCTTTTTAGAGGTGGACAATCCCAAGTGTTTAATGGATAAAGCCTTATTACTAAAAGCAATTGGCTTCCTTCTTGCATAAGAACTGCTCCGATTCCCCCTTCTAAAGCATCTGATTTAATAACAAACTGTATTGTAAAATCAGGCATAGCCAAAATAGGTGTCAAACTCACAGCTTGTTCAAGGCGAATGAACATCATAGCCACTGCCTTCGGCAATTTGAAATTGTCTTTCCTTAAGAGATCCATAAGAGGAGAACTAATCTTTCCATAGTCTCTTATAGAGTGCTGATAATACCCTATAAGGCCAAAAAAGCCCTGCAATGACTTGAGAGATGTACAATGTGGCCATTGGACCATGCATTCAATCTTAGAAGGATCAATTGCTACTCCTTGAATAGAAATTAAATGACCCAAATACTCTATTTGCTGTTGCCCAAATAAGCATTTAGATCTCTTGACAAATAATTGATGTTGTTGTATAATAGATAGCATAGGCTGTAAATGTATTTTATGATCTTGCCAAGACTTACTGTATATAAGTATATCATTAAAAAAAAAAAGCTAGGACAAACTGTCTCAAATATGATTTAAATACATCATTCATTAAGCTTTGAAATATTGATGGAGCATTAGTTAGCCCAAAGGACATCACCAAGAACTCATAGTACACTTCATGTGTTCAAAATACAGTTTTGTGGATATCTTTAGGATACACACGAATCTGATGATATCTCGATCTCAAATCTAGTTTTGAATAATACTCTGCACCATGTAGTCCAATAGCTCATCGATAAAAGGAATAGAAAATTTATCCTTTATCGTCACTGAATTAAGAGCCCTATAGTCCACACACATGCACCAACTACCATCTTTTTTTTTAACCAATAAAAAAAAAGAAGAAAATGGACTTACACTAGGTTGAATAATTCCCATTTCTCTCATCTCCACAACTATCTTTATGATCTCATTTTTTTTTTAATATGGGAATAACGATAAGGTCGAACATTTGTTGAAGCACTCGCTGGCTTTAAAGGAATTTTGTGATCATGAGATCTTGATGGTGGAAGCCCTCTTGGTTCTTGAAACATATCATCAAACTATTGCAACACTTGTAATATGTCATTGGATATATTTTACTCACTATTGTTTACAGCTTGTAGGGAAAATAATTGTGCTACCGCAACCTGATTGGTTTGTTGCAAATCTTTGTCTTTGTGCATTTGCTTTGCTGAAATCAACTTAACAGGAGCTACAGTAGACCACGCAAAATGATAGGTTTCGTATCCATTGTGAATTGCATCCAGAGATTCTTAAAATCCTAAAGAATTAGCCCTAACTCAGCCAACCATAGAATGTGCAAAACCATGTCACACTCTCCCAAGGATAATAATTGCATATTGGTCACAAACTCCTTCCATTGCATACTCTACCTTAGTTGACGACATATTGCGCTACTTATAACTTTAGAACCATCAACCACAGCTATAGATATCCCACATGTTTCATAACTACCAAATCAATGAGAATTGTAATGGCTTTCCTCTTAATATTGCATTGTATCCGCATGGTTTGATGTGAAGCAACTCCAGACATTGCATGGATTGAAATTATAGGCTCTTCTTCATCTTTCGTACTTGAGTCATCCAACTCTTCATCGCATTCATGGGTCTCTAGAACATAGACTTGCCGTTTAGCATACTTATGGCCTGAAACAAATTTCTTATCGCCATAATAACATAATTTCTTATCTTCTCTCTCCTGCATCTCTGTTGCTAAAATTGTTTTTGTTGGTGGGAGCTTCTCACTGGTGCTGTGCTTGATGGAATTGGTAAATGACGATATGAATCTTGATAAACCTCTAGCTTCCTGAATAACCACGTCCATAGTGCTCTCTTTTAGTAGTGCTAACCTAATTGCTTGTGACAGATTGGTAGGTTGAAACATGCCACCTGGTTTCGAATGGCATCCTTTAAACCACTGATGAAGCAATCCACAAAAAATTTATCTGTTAAACCTCTAATTCTATTCATTAATACTTTAAGCTCCTCTTGATATTTCTTCACTTTACTAACTTGCCTAAACTTTGTTAATATCCCTATTGGGCTATCAAATTTTCCTACGCCAAACCGGGTTATCAAATCCTCTTCGAAATTCTTCCACAATAATTTCTTGGCTCTAATCTCATATCCCTGAAACCATTCCAAAGCCTTACCCTCTAAATGAATAGTTGCTAAGCTCACCATTTCATTTTCATCAATTCCATTAAACTTGAAAAATCTTTCACACTTATAAACCCAACCAGTAGGATTTTCTCCATCAAACAATGGAAAGTTCAATATGGAGGACTTTATTTGAAAGGAATTGATACCAAGTTGTGATCAAACTGGAATAGAACCTACACTCTCTTTGGACTCAATCATTTCTTCCATCTTTGACACCATCTGGTCATATTTGAGATTCATAGCTATAACGAGACGAGTTAATTCCATAAGTGAGGCTGCTTGTTTCTTTGAGTTCTCCTTCAAGACTCTCACATAGTTTCTTCCATTCTTTTGGCCTCCTTTGTTCTAGTCCCTTCTGCCATGACTTCAGATCTCTAGTCCCTTATGCCATGAATTCAGATCATGAACAATGCTCTGATACCAAATGTAATGTCCAAAGAGACGAAAAACTAGTTTTTGACAGAAAATGAATTATTTCTTTGATGATAAAAACATACTCCCACAATAAAATGCACTCCTTTTTTAATATGGAGATACACTACTGATCAGTCCCCAAAATTACTCCTAAGAATCTGCAACATTCTAAAATAACAAAGAATAAAAACATTCCTTATTTGCTTAATAAAATTATTCCTTATTTGTCTGTTTTGCAAAAATGTCGTATAATGGATCGTGCAAAATAAGTCGTCCATGTGGAATAATTGAGAAATTGAGTAAGGCAAGGGCAAAGCATGAGAGAAAGTTAACAAATAAGTAACAATCAATAAATAATTGACTGAAACAAGATTGGCCAGCCAAGTAGTGTACTGCAATTCCACAAGTGCATGTTGGTTAACTTATCCACTTCTCGCACAATTCTGTCTACAATCGTGAGTGGTACTTCCTGCGAGGCTGCTTTATGGGTGTCTGATCCCAATGTTCAAGTAATGAACGGCCATGGTAGTCAATAACTTAGTGTTTTATTCATGAAAAAGGGGAGAAGTTATTTTCACGATCAGTAACCCTAGACTAGATAAGGAGTGTGAAGGATAGAGTTTAGAATGGACAAGGATCTTTTAGAGATTACAAGTAAGATGCAATTTTTGTATTAGAGATGAAATAAAAGTCTCAAGGAAAATAAACATAAATATTTTTTAATTCTCATGACACAATTAGTAGGGGTGGTAATTCGTGTCATTCATGTCAACCCATTTAATTATTCGTACCAAGACGTAAAACATAGATCTAACACGGTTATTAAACGTGTTACCCACGTGTTATAATCGTGTTATATTTAATTTATATAATTTACTTAATTGTTTAACCTAGTTATGCATAATATATTATATTCTATATATTTATATTAATTAAAATTATTTTTAGAATATAAACCATTGTTCATATAAAATATTGCTAAAATCATCACAATTTATTATTTTGTAAATTAATTTACTTTATAATAAAAAATTTCAGTTTTATAATATATATGTTGTAAATAGGTAACAATTTATATCATTAAATGAACTTACATGTTAAGAATAGAAAAAATATATTTAACTATTCGTGTCATTCAACCGGTTGGTGTATTTATCACTTTTTCACCCCAAGAAAAGCCTTTAAAGCACACATTGGGCATACTTTGGAAGGCATCCAGAAATCATCTCTCTCTCTCTCTCTCTCTATGACACACTTATGAGAATTTCAATGAGTCATTTCTAGTCTAATATGTTTTGAGCGTTTTATATTGCTCTAAACTCGGAAAGGGTACATCTTGAGAGTAGTTTTCTCTTCTCCCTCCCATTCTCTTATTTATTTTTCTTGCTTAGAATTAAGCATATTTAGGATTGTTTATCTTAGAATTAGCATGTTTAGGACTTATTTTAATGCTTAGAAGCATGATTAGGACTTTATAGACTAGTTTAATTCTTTATTTGTTTTGCAAGGTGGAAATGTGTGTCAAGGTAAGTCTGCTTTCCTTTCTTTATTATAATTATATTTAGTTGTTTATTTTATTTGCAAACATCTTAGAATCATTTTTAGGAGCACATGAATAGAATCATGCTAGGAGAACTTATGATTGCTTTGAAGTATGCTATAAAATAGCATAGAATAGTATGAATTACCTTAATTGCCCTTGAATGCTTTGATTGAGCTAGAATAGCTTTGTTTTACCGTGATTGCTTAAAGTAAGCTAGAATATGCTATGATAACCATGTTTAGGCTAGAAATGCCATCAATTATGCTAGAATAGCAATAGGTAGAATTACCACGCTAGAATTATCAAATCTAGGCTAAAATGCTATGATACAAGATTATGGCTTTGTATTAAATTAATTGATTTATGAGTATATTTGAATGTATAAATATACCAAGTTTAGAATTATAATTGAACAATTGTATGATTCCATAAAATGATGGTGGACTCACATTGATGGTAAGGGACCATCACTTATAAAATAATTGAATGCATGAATATGCATGTAAAAATAGACATTGAATATACTCACATATAGCGGTGAGGAATTCATTATCTATCAAGTCGTGATTAGAATGTTTGTACCAAATGTGCATGAATATGCTTCCATTTGACTACTTGATTTACATGAATGAAGTGTTGAAGTAGAATTTCCATTTATTTGTTAAAGAGCAATGTAATCCTCTTCCCTATCCCCCATATGTTTGACGAAAATGTAATCCATTCCCTCCCTATTTTTTTGTATGAATATACAACTTTTATTGATTGAATAATCACTTCACATGCTTAATAAAGATAAACATGAAAATGTGTGTAAAATGAACAACTTAGGTGGACTATGTGCCAACTTGAGGTATTTTTATTTGGTATACCCTAGTGGAGGCCAGACTTAGATCGAGGCAAGTCGAATGACTCGTACCTAACTTCTTAAACCCATCTTTGAAGGGATAAGGTTAGTTTAAGTCCTCAAGTGAGGGATCAGATTGCCGGCATTCATTTCCAATTGAATAATTGGGTGATGACTCCATTTCTCCATATGTGCCCATGGCTCGTTTGTGTTCTCTTAAGTCTCTAAAGAGGCTTAGACACAGTGTCATAGTCGTAAACGCTCTGATAGCATGAAAGCCTTGTTCACAGTGACAACTCCATTGGAGATAAGGGAAGTTGATGCCAATTGGGATACCAAATTCTAATAGCTCATTTTGACATTTTGAGTCCTTGCATCACTACATTTTGCACTCAATGAGCACGAATTGCCCAAACTAGCTGTGTGGCATTGGCATGAGAAGTCTTTGACTCCATTCAACCTTTAGACGACCCATGTTGGTATCACCACTTTTAAGCACGTATCATTAAATTGGTATAAAAAGAGACCGACCCAAGGAGGCATCTCCCGCTCGAAGGAGCCCAGACCATTGGACTCTTGAGACTCAAGCCCATTAGACGACTTTAGAAATTTTTTAAATGATGAATATCCAAAACCCCTATTGAAATGCATGTTTATGGATGTACCATGATTATAATAACATTAACTCAAACCTCATGGAATCATAAACGAATGCCACATGTCAAGTCACCCATAAGAACAAATGGGAACATGTGCCATGAGTTAAGGTTATCTTGATGTTTAGAAAGCCATGTTACGATAATCATGAAGTATCCGATATCAACATAATTGTTAGAAATAGGTGTGAGAATCTCGCATTCCCACATCCCATGATGATGATTTAGGAATGAGGCCAAAAATCCTAAGAAAAGAGACTCAACCTCATGTGTGTAGGAGAAATAAGGTTGGAAGGCTGTTCTATGCCCTTGAATAAGCATGCAACATATCATGCATACGTGCATGGCATTAACACCTTTGTTTTGTAGTCATCATAGCTTGGGTTAGATAAGGTGATCGTTTGACAAAGTGAAAGGAATCAGTCAACGAAATGGCTACACCCAACAACAACAATGTTGAAATGGTTCAAGTGCAAGCTGACATCACCTCGCTCCAACAATAAATGGCCCAACTAATTGAAAGTCCATGGAGTAGGCCCAACCGCATGAATCAACCTCCCCCGAGGGTAACGATGGTGGTGACAGTAAGTCTAGCCAAGAAAGGGATAGGGGAAAAGTCCAATCAATTAAGAAAAGCTCGAATCAGTCAAGCAGTTGGCCAAAGACATAGAGAATGTCTAATCCCTCTTGAAAAAAAAGGGACTGAAAGGGATCGAAGACCTAGATGATATCCTACTCGTTGGAGATAATGACATACTGCCAAAGTTTTGCCTACCAAACTTGCCCAAGTTTAATAGAGAGGGCAACCCAAAGATGCGCTTGAGACAGTATATAGCTATCATGGCCACCACTCCTTTGTCAAAGGAGCACATATTGAAGTACTTCATGTTACCCTTAGAAGATGATACGATAGAATAGTACCATGACCTCCCTAAGAGAGTTCGAGAAGATTGGTAGGAACTTTCTGAACAACTTGTAGAGCAGTACCATCACAACACCCAATTGGGGGTAACCTTGAGGGATTTGGAAATGATATGTGAAAAGCCCAATGAGACCTTTTCAGAGTATCTAGTCTATTGGAGGGACAAGGTCGCCAAGATGACCACCAGGTCTGCGAAGAAGGACCAAGTCCGCATGGTGATCAATGCAGCCCATGCCATCATTTGTGATAGACTTGCAGGCTTTTCAATCAAAACATTTAAAGACATGTATTATTCGGGCATCCAAATAGAAAATTTGGAGGCCAAACAGAAAATGAGGATGCATATATGCATGCTCCATGAAAGACTTGATCGATAATGGGAGAATTCTTGACCTAGAGAAAGAATAATAATGTTTTGAAATGTTTTGTCTGAAGAATGATACAGGAGTTGTTTATTCTTTTGATGATCATTGATAAAATCATGATACTCATTGAAAATAAATTTTCGGTAATACATGAGATTGTGTTGTTTGCATACTTGACTGTTTTGTTAGATGAGTTTCATTCTTGATTCTTTAATCATTTTGAGCACAGTAGCCATGAATACGAAACATTATATCACTTAGAGAAACTTTATGTGAATAAAGCTTTGTGTTGGGATCTTATAGGACTCTAGAACCTGTTTGATCATCACTTGAGATAAAATACTAGGCTTCACAACATGAGGGAAGTGATTTAGGCCTTCTTTGAATCGATTGAGCCTTTCAAGTCCACCTAATCATGATTTATTGTCCCTAGTGTACCCAATGGGGCCTAATCAAGCATTTTCTTTATCAAACCACAAAATTTATCCTAACACTAGAAAAAAATCTTCTATATAGTACCCTTTACTCATAACATATGAACATTCTAAAAAAGAGCATTGAGAGTCATGCTTATAGGAGAATGAAATGAAGTTTATAAGTTTTTGTGCAATTTTGAGCTCGAAGAAAAAGAAAAGAAGAAGAAAACAAAAAAAAAAACAAAGAAAGAAAGAAAGGGAAAAGAAGAGCTCTAATCCTATTGCTCGTAAAGCAAACATAATGGGTGAAAACTTAAAGTTTAGAGGTACAGATGAAAGAAGCTGATGCTTTGAATTAAAACCTACAATGATTGTATGACTATCGATGAGATAACCTTATAGTTTCCTTTATCATGCCTTGACCCTAGCCTATTATTATAAGCTTGATAAAGCCCTAATGATCCTTGATGTTATGATGAGCCTACATTAGTGGAGAGTGGTGCGAAAACTGGGCTTATGGTAGTCCTTCTATGTTAGAAATTGATAACTAGTTTCTATTTGCATAAAGCTATCCGAGTTTCAACAAGTGAAGTATGATTGACTGTACATATACACACACAAAGAATCTTGTATGAAGCAATTTTGGCATTAGAGTCGACATTGTGAACAATCATGATGTCAATGCGTTACCTTTGAGCTATTGAATTTGAGAAATCTTTGAAGAATTCAAATGTGAATGAAATTGATGCACAAGTCACATTTATCATTTCAACTTGTTGTTAGAGGATATTGGATGTGTTGAAAACATATTAAGAAGAAGAAAATTTGCCAATAGTTCCCATCAATGCTATCAAAGAAGACCACCTTGCCACCAACAATGAAGAAGCAAGGTATATGGAAGAAGTTTGTCATTTTGCTCAGCATAGATTTTTACAAAGAAGGAGAAATAATGTCCTTAAAGCTAGAAGAAGAAATTCCCCAAGACATTACTAAACTCTTCATATAGGGGGTAAAGAATCATCAGTTTATCTTGAGAAGTGAAAAGAAACAGAGGGCAAAGAGTTGTCCCTTCGTATTGAGAAAGAAAAGAAACAGGGTGGGGGGGAAGGGGGGCACGAGGGCGCGGGGGTGCAAAGAATTGTCTTAACCATTTTGAAAATCATGACAAATAGAATTATCTTAGTCATATCGAAGGAAGTGTAAGAAATGGTGCTAGAATGGATAGCCTCTCTTTTAACCAAATCTGAAAGAAAGAAACAAAAGAAAAGGAAAAAAGAAAGAAAAACCTGCTAAGTCAAAAACCTGAAAAGGCAACTTAGACAAAAATCAAGACAAGCTTGCTAAGCTAAAAACCTAAAATAGCAACTTAGGCAAAAGTTAGGGCATAAAAGAAAACGAAAAAGCTCGCTAAGTTGAAAACCCGAAAAGGGCAACTCAGGCAAAAGTTAGGGTCAGCTCGCTAAGTCGAAAACCTGAAAGGGCAGCTTACGAAAAAATTAGAGTAAAAAAAGAAAAAGAAAAAGAAAAAGAAAAAGAATGAATCTACTAAGTTGAAAACCTAAAAAAGTGACTTAGGCAAAATTTAGGGTTAAAAGAAAAACCCGAAAAAGTAGAAGATGCCACTGAACCTCTGACTCAGATCAATCCTGACTCAATCCAATCTGATCAATGTCTCAACCAGAATCAAGGGAATTGTTGTGAAATCAGGGTACATTTGAGGAATGATAGTCACAAGATATGGATCTCCGAAACCGTCTGATTTGACCAATAGAAACTGCGTAAAAAGACAAGACTAAAAAAGGCAAAACCAATCAGATGAGGTCTTATCTACCATCTTAAGTAAAGGGATAATGGAAGATAATGTCACGCTACTACCTCTGATGTGAATGCCCATGTTAGAAGTTGAAAGATTAGCTATTGACGATGTCTCAACAATAGGTAGAATGATGCTTTCAGAACTAGATGAATACAGTCGAGTATAGCGGATAATTCCTCATACAGTGGGTAAAGCTCTTACCCATTGAAGTAGAAGACATAATCATGAGGATCCCAGAGAGTTGTGCATTCCTTAAGAAAAGGAATGTCGAGTTTTACATGTTGAAGGAATTTCAGATTGTAGAATCCACTAGGTTTGAGTCATTTCCAATCATTGTCCTTTGGAAGCTTCAATAGAAGCTGGAGGGCCTTTGAAAATGGCCTTAAAATGTTTAAAAAAATTCCAGAAGAGACATTGGAAGGTGTGAGAGAAGTAGAAGGAAAAAACAGAAGGCTGATAACGATAGTCATCACTCATCATCACCAACATCAATTGAAGAAGTAGCAACCTAAGCATGAAGATGCTTAACCTCTCACTCTAGACACTTGATTTGCTGGTGACCCATCTAGTCTAAGCAAAAAGCATATAGTTAGAAAAAATTATTAAAATAGATGTCATACATACATGAAACATCAAACATTTTCTTGTAGGAAGGATAATCTCGAATGGTATACAGTCTACAAGTGATCGAGTTTTGTAGAATCACAATGCAGTATGAAATATCTGGAGTAACCCCAAAAGAAAAGTGCTCAACACCTAGAGTAATAGAAGTAGCATTAAAAGCAAGCCAGTCTTGATGGAGGCAGCACGATATGCAATTTACTTTGATCACCCAAAGTAGTATGATTCAAGCAATGTTGTGTACAAGATGTCTGGAATGAATAATAATCACCACAAAAATAAGAACTGCCTGCCATAGTTGAAGACAATCGAAAATGACTACTATTTTGAAAGAGGAAGTTCACCTTGAAAAAGCATCTCTCTTGAAAAAGGCATCCACCTTGATGAAGGAATCTTCCTCGAAGAAGGCAACTACCATAAAGAAGGTATCTCTTTTGACGAAGGATGTTCAACTTGAAGAAGGAATCTCCCTCAAAGAAGGCATCTACCATGAAAAAGACATCCACCTTGAAAAGGCACCTCTTTTGAAGAGAGAAGTTCACCATGAAGAAGGAATTTGAAGTCTACCCTAAAGAAGAAGTATTAAAGAAGAAATTTGATGTTCACCTTGAAGAATGAAATTCGTCTTGAAGATGAAAGGTCACTTTGAAGAACTAACTTGAAAAAAAAAAGATTCATAGTCAAATAGTTGGAAGGGTAAAGAGTAAAAGGTCAAAGAGAGAAAGAGAGAGAGAGAAAAAGAAAAAAAGAAAAGAAAGAGAAAAGAAGAAAAACTCTACATTGACTTTAAGACATTGAAAGAATTTTTGAACGAACCGGTGACGAGCATCCTGGAAATAGCTTAGCAACTCACAAAGAAATAAGAATAACATTAGTCGATAGAATGTTCGATCGGAATCACATAGAAGAATTCCTCCAAACACTAGAAAGCAATTTGTTGAAGAATACACCGAACAAGATAAAAATTTGAATTGATTTTACATCATCAAGAAATGTTTGAATTTTGCAAGAACTTGCAAAGACAATGGAAGAATCCCTTATAAGTCCATGAATCAACAACATGATAAAGAATTCCCTAGTGAAGAGCATGACAAATGCAAAAGAAGTCAAGAACAAAGAATGTTATAGCATCATGAATCAAGGATTTTCCCCATTGGACTAGAAAAAATAAAAAATAGAAGCAAGAATACTCAAAAGAAGAGCATGAAACCCAATAAATGCAAAGACTGAAGAAGATCAAAGAAGAATGAAAAATACTTAGAAGAAGGGCATGAAACCCAATGAATACAGAGTCTGAAGAGATCAAAAAAGAATACTCAGTCGAGGGTATGAAGAATAAAAATGTCTAAAGACCGCGAAGGAGTGCATGATAGACGTTTTTCCAATGGCCATGCATTAGAAGGAAACCCAATAAGTAGGTGCACTTCAGAGTGTTTTAAGCCTTTGTCATAGGCCCAAGCCCTAAAAAGAGACGCACCAAAAAGTGTTGAAAATTCTAAGAAGTAGGTGCACTGAAGAGTGTTTTAAACCCTATAATAAACACGAGCCCTATGAAGAGGCGCATCTAAGAGTGTTGAAAACCTTGGGAAATATATGCACTTAAGAATGTTTGAAGCCCTTAGAATAGGCACACTGAAAAGGGCTAACAAATCCTAGGAAATAAGTGCGCTTAAGAGTGTTCTGTCTTAGCTTCATAATGATGCATCTCATGCAATAGAATAATGCATTTGTTTGCACTAGAATAGTGCACATCACGCATCATAAGGATGCATTTATGCATTAGAATATTGCACTTATCCACACTAGAATAATGCATATCGTGCATCATAAGGATGCATTTCATGTATTAGAATAATGCATTCATCCGCACTAGAATATTGCATATCGCACATCATAAGGATGCATTTCATGCAAAAGAATAATGCATTCGTCCACACTAGAATAGTGTATATCGCGCATCATAAGGATGCATTTCTTGCATTAGAATAATGCATTCGTTCGCACTAGAATAGTGCATATCGCGCATCATAAGGATGCATTTCCTGCATTAGAATAATGCATTTGTCTGCACTAGAATAGTGCACATCGTGTATCATAAGGATACATTTCGTGCATTAGAATAATGCATTCGTCTGCACTAGAATAGTGCATATCGCGCATCATAAGGATGCATTTCTTATATTAGAATAATGCATTCGTCACTATAATAATGCATATTGCGTATCATAAGGATGTATGTCATGTATTAGGAGAATGCATCCGTCTGTACTAGAATAGTGCACATCGTGCATCATAATAATACATTTCATGCATTAGAATAATACATTTGTCCGCACTAGAATAGTGCACATCGCGTATCATAAGGATGCATTCATGAATTAGAATAATGCATTTGTCTGCATTAGAATAATGCATATTACGCATCCTAAGGATGTTTTCCATGCATTAGAAGGATGCACTTGTCTACACTAGAATAATGTACATCATGCATCATAAGGATGCACCTCATGCATGGGAAGGATACACTTATCCGTACTAGAAGAGTGCACATCATGTATCATAAGGATGCATTCCACGTATTAGAAAGATGCACTTGTTATGCACTAGAGGGGTACATATCATCTATCATAAGCATGCGTTCCATCTATTTGAAGGATGCTAATCAGCCCTCAAATGGGCACCTTAGCCCTTTGAGTGGGTACACTTTTAGCCCTCGAATGAGCACACCTTTCTATAGGACTAAAAGAGGAAAGAAGATGAAAGAAGGAAAGACAAGGCGAGAGTACTTTGTCGATCTTTGTGTCTCACAAACCTCTAAGGGGGGTAAGCTATAGACTGTAGATTTTTTAGGCTCAATGATGACATATAGATGAATGTTGAGCAAAAGGAATGATCGAAATGCCCTTGTAAGCTAAAGAGGAAAGGGGTCAAAAGAAATTGGCAAAGGTCTCGAAAATTGATATATGAATTCAAAAAATCACATAAATTAATTGAGAAGGAGTTTGTTGATGATTCATATACTGTTACAAAGCCACAAATGTCTAGTTTTCATAGAAGTTTACGGATCATGAATAGGAGTTGAACATATAAAGTTATGAGCAATTGAATAGACAAAGGTCAGAACAGACTGCATTGTAAAATTGTAAAATAGGAAGGGCCAGCGATCAAACAATCAAGGAACTGTTCACCTGGTACTATCCATATGGTATCGTTTATCCAAATCCTATTGGTTTTTTATCACTTTTTCACTCCAAGAAAAGACTATATAAGCATACCTTGGGCACATTTTCGAAGGCATCCAGAATTCCTCTCTCTCTCTCTCTCTCTCTCTTTCTCTCTCTCTCTCTCCCCAGGACACTCTTGTGAGAATTTCAAGGAGTCCTTTTTAGTCTAATATTTTTCAGGCGTTTTATATTACTCTAAACTTGAAAAGGGTACATCCTGATAGCAGTTTTCTCTTCTCCCTCCTATTCTCTTATTTATTTTTCTTGCTTAGAATTAACCTTTTTTAGGGTTGTTTATGCTTAAAATTAGCATGTTTAGGACTTATTTTGATGCTTAGAAGCATTATTAGGATTTTATAGATTGGTTTAATCCTTTATTTGTTTTGTAAGGTGGAAATGCGTTTCAAGGTAAGTCCGCTTTCCTTTCTTTATTAGAATCATATTTAGGAGTTTATTTTCTTTGCGAATGCCTTAGAATTATGTTTAAGAGCACATGAATAGAATCATGCTAGAAGAACTTATAATTGCTCTGAAGTATGCTAGAAAATAGCATAGAATAGATGTGAATTGCCTTAATTGCCCTTGAATGCTTTGATTGAGTTAGAATAGCTTTGTTCTACCGTGATTGCTTGAAGTAAGCTGGAATATGCCATGATATATAACCATTTTTAGGCTAGAAATGCCATGAATTATACTTGAATAGTAATAGATAGAATTACCATGATAGAATTGTCAAATCTAGGCTAGAATGCCATGATACTAGATTATGACTTTGTATTGAATTAATTGATTTAGGAATATATCTGAATGTATGAATATACAAAGTTTAGAAGTATAATTGAACAATTGTATGATACCATGAAGCGATGGTGGAATCATATTGATGGTGAGGCTATCACTTATAAAATAATTGAATGCATGGATATGCATGTAAAAGACTTTATAGACATTGAATAAACTCACATATGATGGTGAGGAATTCATTATCTATCAAGTCTCGATTAGAATGTTTGTATCGAATGTGCATGCTTCCATTGTTGACTACTTGATTTATATGAATGAAGTGTTTAAGTAGAATTTACATTTTTTTTGTTGAAGAGCAATGCAATCCTCTCCACTATCCCCCATGTTTGATGGAAATGTAATTCATTCTCCTCTCTCTTTCTTTGTATGAATATACAACCGTTATTGATTGAATAATCACTTCATAGGCTTAATAAAGATGAAAATGGAAATATGTGTAAAATGAATAACTGAGGTGGACTGTATGTCAATATGAGATATTTTTATTTGATATACTTAGTCGGGGCCTGATTTAGATTCGGGCGGGTCGAATGACTTATATCTAACTTTTCGAACCCATCTCTAAAGGGATGAGGATAGTTTACGTCCTGAAGCGAGGGATTGGATTGCCCTCATTCATTCCCAATTGAATAATTGGGTGACGACTCCATTTTTCAAGACGTACTCATGGCTCGCTTGTGTTCCCTTAAGTCTCAAAAGAAGCTTTAATGTCGTGGTTGCAAAAGCTCTAGCGGGATATAAGCCTTGTTCACAATATCTTATATCCATAACCTGTTTTGTCCAACATGCCTAAGGAAATCAAGTTCGTTTTTAGCCTAGGAAATGCCTCACTTGCTTCAAGATTTTGACAGACCCATCAAACATCTTAAATCTAATACAACTGATTCCCACCACATCACATGCTATATTATTCCCTATTAGAACTTTTCTCCATCAATAGATTGATAAGAAGCAAAAAGTACTTTGTTAAGACATATGTGGAATATGCAGCCTAAATCGAGAATCCACCATCAGATCTCATGTTTGATATTGTCAAAACCTATGCACGTTCATAGTCAGATGTTGATGACATAGCTGCATCACCATACTCAACTCCTTTCTCCTTTTTGTTCTTCCAATCAGGACAGTCACACCTGAAGTAACCCTCCTTTTTATAGTCCTTTTTATAGTGATAGCATCTCTTCCCTCGCTTGAATTTAGACTTCGATCTTAACTTGCACTTGCCCTTTTGCTCTCTCTTCTCAGATCTACCTTTCACTGTCAAACCCTCTCCATTATTTGCAATCTTTCTCTTAATCTTAATCTCAAGCTCCCTAAATCTCAAAGCCCCAAGTACGTCATTCAGATCAAGATTATTTCTGCCATATTTAATAGCAGATTTAACCTACCTCATATTATCTGATATAGAGTTCGAGAATATAACTGCCTCGTTTTCATTGCTAATCTTCTCATCAACATTAGTAAGGTCAACCACAATCTTTTTAAAGTCATCAAGATTATCTTTTAGTGCCTTACACAGGGCCTTCTTGAACCCAAACAGTTGCTCTTTAAGATAAATCTTATTAGACTTAGATTTAGTCATATACAAATATTCAAGTTTTAGCCAAACCATTGCCGCAGTATCATGTCCATTGATTTACTGCAGAACATTATCTACCAGGTAGAGTATGAGAGTGCTATAGATTGTCTCCATGATGTCATCTTTCTCCTCTTAAGACAAATCTTCTTTAAGGACAGTTTTACCTTTAAGAGCTTTTGTGCACTTCTGCTGCACAAGAATTGCCCTCATATTCTTCTTCCAAAAACAAAAGTTAACCTTGCCATCAAACTTCTCCATTTCAAACTTTGTTCCAACCACTACTTCTCACTTAGGAATTTTCACGAACAGGTTGTATGCGAAAACAAGCCAAAACCAAGGTTTTGATACCAGATTGTTGTGAAACCAAGGATCTTTTACCAACCAATTCCACCCAAGAATCAAGCAATAACAAAGCACAATAGAGATATCAAGGCAACACATTAAGTAATCAAGCAAGTAAAATACAAGAACAAGAGCACCAAGGTTTGAGTAGTTTAGTTCATGAAGAACCTACATCTACTAGGAAGGCTGCAGAAGAATTTTACTATAAAGAATAAATGATTACAAGGTGACACAATACTCTCTCTCGCTAAGAACAACACTATTTCTTAGCCCTTCACGTTTCTTTAGAAATCCTACAAGAGAATATTCAAAAGTCCTCTCTAAAATAGAAAATAAAGCCTTTAAATAGTATCTTGGTCGTGAATAGGAACTACCATTTGCGTAGGAGCGTGAGGTCTCTGACCTGAAGACGAAGCTTCTTTCCTCGTTGTTGCGCTACGGGGCAACTCACATTGCGTAGGAGTGCAACATCTCTGCCAAGTTGCACAATAGCACAATCCCTATTGCGTAGGAGCCCGAATCCCCAGGTTTGACACCGAATTCAATTAGGATTTGTGAGTCGTTACTAACAATTATTTCGAGTCTCTTTGATTCAATGTTACACACACAAGATATATTCAAAATCTACTATTTATATAATATTATAAATTTATGATCTGGTGCTATAAAAGCCAACTATAAACCTTTGGCCGAAGCTCACAATTTGCTTTAAGGTTAGCCATTGTGTAAACATTCTTCGTCCAAAATACGTCTTAATAAATTAGGAGATGATTAGGTATAATTATGAAAAACATGAAAATTATAAGTATATTTGAAAAGTAATTATGTTAAAAAAATTTAGATATTATGATTATATTTTTTTCTTTTATGTTATTTAGACTACCTACAATTCAAAAAAAATTTGTCTAGTGATCAAAAGCTAGTGATTGATAGTAAAAAATTAAAAATTAAAAAAAAGAACTTGTTAATCTATAGGTTTTGTAATCGTGGTATTTAATTTTTTGAAAATATTATTATTTTTAAAATGTATTTAAATTTTAATAATTTTTTAAATTTAACCCTGAATTAATTTTCTGATATCTACACAAAAAGTGTTCCATTGCTTTTGTTATCATGATTTTGTCTTTATCCACATTCTCACATGCATTCCCTTTGTGTTGTTGCACGCTCTAAGGGCCCATCTTCCTTGACCACTGCGCACTTGGTGGGTTCTACTCTACAATATTACTAGAAAAAAGATTAAAAAAAAAAAAAGCTCTTTGTTGTCCTATTGATGCCAATCTTACTGGGAGTGTTTATTTATAGCGATCGCTTTATAGGATGCATAAGCAAGACAGTTGCTACATGGTGCTTGATTTAATGAGCATTTTCTCTTTTCTTTTCATTTTAATCTCAAATTATTAGGTTTTGATGATCCTAAAAAAATCTAGAAACACTACTTTAATTTTTCTGCCGTCTTGTAATGATTGGCACATTCATGGCACTCAAGGACAGAGCTGGAAACATTTTTGCTGGAAGAATAGCTTTGTCAATTTTGATATCCAAATTTAAACAGCCACCCAGATGGTCCATCCTATCAAAACTTAGGTTAGGTTAAAGTCTTCACAAGAACGAAATTTAACAATGCGCGATTCTACTTTAATATCAAATAAATAACAGTGATTATCCTCGTTATATCGATATTAAAATAGAAGTATATTATTTCGTCTAAGGTTGACAATATTACCTTTTAATGTTGGGAATTTGCACCTCACCTTTAATGTAATTTGGTCTTTCGAGCACTGTTTTTGGCTTATCTACCAACCAATTTTATCTTATTTGGGGTATTTACAAACATAATCAAAATTATAAAAAAAATCCATAACAAGTGATCCACCGGAGTCTTCTCTTTGTGAATGATTATTATTGGTTCAGACAAGGATGACATCGTCACCTGCTAAGGCCTTGTCTGAGAAGAAAAATTATTGTACCCATAGAGTCCTTATTTGAATAGTCCTTATTTTCAATTTTTTTTCACAGTTACGATTTTTATATAAGAATTTACAACTTTTATATTAAATTTACAAAAAATTTCAAAAAAATTATATGATACAATCGATGTACTGACAGATTAATCAAGTATATTCTTTTACAGTGTAAATTCAATATCATCAGTACCGTAATGTTCCCTTGAATTCATATCCCCACAATTCTAACCAGAGATCTTGATTTTCATAACTTTCCAGATCTAAGAGTCATACAAAATTTCCATACGGTGTAGGATTATTTTTTTATTCTATTTCTTTGAACAACATTCTAAATTAGCACTGTCGAATGGCTGAAAACCAGAATAATACGATTCCAAGCTGATAAATATTTGACTTTTCGGTACAACAATTAGAAGTTCTCCAGTTGTACAACAAACTTATATTCGCGTCCTAGATTGTAAAGATTATATCCCAAAATTGACACTACGAAAATGAATCTAATTGCTGTAAGGTATAGGGTATGAGTAGCTGTAACATAAGTTGAAGACATAAAAATTGAGTAACTAGCCCTGCATGCTACACAAAGTCTCAGGTGTTGACCAAGAAGTGCTCATGTCCTTGACAAAGATGCAGGGACAAACAATTCAATAACTAAATAAATACCATAAGATATCACTACCAAAATTATCTTCTAACACTCGATTCGAACAGCCCCACTCTCCGACGAAATGAACTTGGGTTTTCTAAGCACTTGTTCCATGCACTGGATGATGTCTCCAATCTGGAAATCATCCCAATCACGGATCACAAGTCCACATTCATTCCCCTCCCCACAGTCTCCACGTCCTGCTTCTCCCGCTTAAGGGATATGCAACATCCTTCAAATACAACTTCCCCACTTCTCAAAAGCCTCATTGTTGATGATTTATTGACACTACCATCAATTACCCGGCAACCTGCAATTTTCACATCTTCACCCTTTGCCTTGGTCCTTCCTTTAAGCTCAAAGATATTCAGTACCTCAGCCTCCCCAGCAACCTGAGTTTCAAAAGTACCAGGTGCCTGTCTACCATCAAACTGCCAATGTCCTCCAAAAGGTGATAAATCACCCGGTGCATCATTATCTAAATCCAGTGAAAAAGAAAATAGTAAGTTCATCAACTTTTTTACTTTTTAACTTCCTCATATGAGAATTGAGGCAGAGATGCTGAAATGAAATTGAGCAACAGTAATAAAATACCTTTATTCCAGCTCGAGTAGCTTCCTGACTGACAGAAGCCGGTGGATTCTTTACATTGAATCCAACTATACATGCACCACAGGCTTGTGCTAAGTCCAAATCAGACTGAGAAACAGGCCCAACACCAACATGTACAATGTTCACGAAAACCTGGTAGTAAAATCAAAGGACGTAGTGAATTAAAGCATTTTCTCTTGCATTTTCATAACGTAAAAGATCATTTCAAAGTTAGATATATTCCAAATGCCCAGGTTTAAGAAGACAAAATACCAGACAATTGATCATCAGTCATAAAATTGGAAAGTTAAAACCAGAACTTTGTCACCATCTGAAAGTCAAAAACTTACGTCACATGAATGGCTATATATTTTGATATACCTGGGGACTATTCAAAGTTTTCAATGCATCTGTAACAGCTTGAACAGTTCCTTGCACGTCTGCTTTTACAATTACTGGCAGTTCAGCCCTCTTAGGTCCCTCTTCCGAAGGTTCCAAAATTTCTGTTCTCTCCTCATTAATCTTCCTAAGCCTGTCTTTCGCAAATTTCCTTTTTCTCCCTGAACTAAGCATTCTAGCCCGCTCCTCAGATTCCACAACAATAATATCATCACCAGCCATTGGAAGGCCCTTCAGCCCTTCAATCTCAACCGGCATTGCAGGCCTTGCTTGCTCAGTCAACTTCCCCACCATATCCCTAATAGCTCTTATTCTGCCCCACTCACAGCCAACAACCACATGCTGCCCACAAACCAAAGTCCCTGCCTTTACTATTGCAGTAGCCAATGGACCTCGTCCCTTGTCAAGTCTTGCCTCCACCACATAAGCTTGAGCAGGCCCATCAATACGTGCTTTTAGGTTCATCACTTCAGCCTGAATAAGCAAAGCCACCTCTAAATCATCCAATCCTGTTATCGTTACGGCTGAAACTTCAACAACCTGAACCTTCCCACCTAAGTCTTCAAGCTCCAAACCCTCTGCACCAAGCTGAGTTTTTACCCTTTCTGGGTCAGCAGCTGGTTTATCACATTTATTGATTGCAACCACGATTGGTACATTTGCTGCTTTGGCATGGGCCATGGCCTCAAGAGTTTGAGGCATCACCCCATCATCAGCAGCTACAACTAGCACAACTATATCTGTGACTGCCGCACCTCTTGCTCGCATTGCACTAAATGCAGCATGTCCAGGGGTGTCAAGAAAAGTGATTGATGCCCCTGATGGCATTCCAACAACAAAAGCTCCCAGATGTTGAGTTATGCCTCCAGCTTCCTTTGCTGCCACTGATGTTTGACGCAGAGCATCTAAAAGGGAAGTTTTACCATGGTCAACATGACCCATGACTGTTACAACGGGGGGCCGTGGTAGAATTTCAGCACCTTCATTGGAGTGTATCCTTCTTACATTGAAACCAACTTCCTGCAAAATTGCTCACACTTAGGTCTTTCTATTCAACATGATTATATCTTGAAGATATACTATGTGCATGGTAGAAAATATAGTAAATACTTCTAAGCATACACAGAATGATAGCACAAATATTGGTTACCTTACACAATCGATAATACAAAAAAGATGTAAAATTTCTGTGGGAATTAAGAATTGAGTATCTTTAATCTCTAAATGACACTTCAAAGTGAACACCATTCTGATATTTACATCATATGAAAAACATTACAGATTACTTGCGTTGAAGAAGAGAAAATACCATAGCAACCAGCTCGGCAACATCAATGCTTAAAGGGTCAAATTCCGTTCCAACCTTTTCCCCAACATTTATAAGAATATCCTGCAGAGTAGCTATTGACTCACCAGCTTGCTTTGCAAGTTCAACAATTGCCATGCCTTCAAATATTTCAATTGTTTTATCCTGTGTCAGTTTAGTAGTTCTTTTCGGTTTAGGAGGGACATAAGCAGCTTCAACAGGTGGTTTTCCGATTTCCCTTTTCCTAAACTTCCCTTTGTTCTCTCTTTTGGATATCTTTAGACCAAATGAGTCCTCATTCCTTCTCCTAGCTAACAGTTCTGGACTTGCATGGAAGCACCTATATAAAATCAGGAAATGAATTATTTGTTCCTAACATTGAGGTAAAACTATCAGATAATGTTTGGTAAGCAATAAAATCAGATCACATATCAGATTCTATCTAGAAAAGTTTAATAAAATGACGGTCATTGTCAAAAATTCTACATTAACAAGTTCTCTACAAAAATATAACCTGCTTTTTCGTAAACAGAGCCACAAATGTCAAATAGCAGTTAAGGATGTACTATATAAAGCCCACAAACAAAAGAACCACAAAATTTCAGGACTCCACTCCCACCCTCTGTTGTCCTTTTTGTCATGCATGCATTGAATGTAATGGATAAAATATTCTCCATTTGCAGAACATACTAGTTCTGTTACACCATTGTTAATAACTTGTGACATCACATGTCAAGGAAGACATGGAAAGGGGAATGATATAATCCTAAATATTTACAATCACAGAGGGATAGGATGAGTAAAAAATTGACATTGTTCCATTGAATATGTCCCTAAAAATGCGGATGCTCAAAGATTTTTCTTCTGTTTTATTATGCTAATTCCATGATAACAGAAAAATCATTTAAAAAAAAATGGACCACACTGACAGAGATGACCATAATGAGATCCATAACTAATTGGGTTCATATGCAAGTTCTTTAATTCTGTTTTCAGGGTTTTGTCAATTCATTTTCCAGGTCATTTGGTATCATTAACTAATAGGTGCTTTGGTTATGAACAAACTCCATATAACCCTAATTTGTTCAAAATATATCTAACCACTAGTAATCATTTCCTCTTAGATTAGAAGCTAGAAGCAAGTTTGAAACAAAATTATGCAAAAGAGGCAAAAAAACACACAAATAAAACAAATTACTAACAATCCGTTGATTGCACATGAATATTAGAGTATTAAACTTCACAATCATCTAATTCTAAGAATCACAAAGAATTTTTTTTTTTTAATGATATAATTCTTATTCAAGATTCATCAAATTCTACTAGAACAATGAGGAAATAATGTTTAATTACCAAAACCTAACCAAAATGATTAGAACAGTAATCCTCCTAGAATACAAAATTTTCCATGTTTTCTAAATATTCTTAGTTGTAATCATAATTTTAAAAAAAATAGAAATTAAAAAAATGTCAAAACAAAATGGCAAACCCAAATTGAATTCAAAAGCAAAGGTCATTAGAATTATATATCTGTCCTAAATTACAAAAATTCTATTTTGGGGCCTCAATAATGTTCTCTGGCTAAGGTTGGATGAGGCCCACTGTAGAACAACAGGTCTTGCTCACTAAACTTTCTCCGATGGAACCTAAGGTGTTGCAATGTCAACACTCCCTCTGTCTGATCTTTCAAAGTACCAAATAGAGGTTATATGCATCTTCTAGCCTACCCTTAAACTAGACGAAGACAGGTTCAGTATAATGTTATAGGCACCCCTCCCTCCAGGCCTTGCAATTGAAGCAAGGTGAGGTCTTCTCCCTTTACTTTACATTGTATATATTTAATTAAATTATATCTCTGTTTCTATTAACAAAAATTCTGTTCAACTTACCTTAACTTCATTATAAGATTGAAGTCCGATAGACGAAAGCCCTTATTGAAATTTTTATCAAGATACACATCAAATTAAAACGGGTGATTTTAAGGGAAACAATAAAGAATTTATAGATAGAACCAGCCTTTAGGACTACAAACAAGAACAAAAAAAAAGAGAGCAGAAAATAATGTTGATTTACCGTATTGGGGCGCTCCTGAAAAATTCATGATAACAAGACCCCTGTAATGATGAGCTGAAACAGACTTCTGTAATGGCAATACAAAATTTAAGAAAGTTCATCCAAGCTTCCCTTTGTTTTTTTTTTTATTGGTAAGTCTCATAGTTATAGCAGAAAATATAACAAAAATAATATGAGATTAATAAATGAAATTAAGATTAACTACAACATTTCTATATATTAACAAAAATTATGTAAAGGAATCTTTAAATACTTTATCTAAACAGCCTCAACAGAATGGAAAAATTGAATCTCTGTCATATCAATGTGAATAATCCAGAACTAAACTAGTAAATTAAGTGCATATTAATATCATTCGCAGTGAAATTAATGTATGTTACCTGGTATGCATTGAAGTGAAGTAAAACTTGAGCTTGGCGCATGCCTTGCCAAAATTCTAGAGCGATTTGCATGAATACTCGACAAATTAAAGCAAATTTCAGGAATGAAATCAAATTAAAAGCTGAAACCTAAATGAATCAACTTTATCGTAAGGAAAGGAAGAATAATAAGTAAACTTGTTTTATTACCTTTCTAAGAACCTCTCTCCAAGCCATTCATGAATATACAGAAGATGAGTACGCCTAAGCCAGTAGAAAAAAGGGAGAATTTTCAGGTGTCCATTGATTAAGGTTTATGAATTTGATTGAGGAATCGAGTGAGTCAGCTTCTGTTTGTGGTGAATTCAAGATCTCACCTCACCTCAAAGTAGAGATTCGTAGTTTCGTAGTTAAGTTTTCGTACGGCATCTACAGAAGAATATGGATTTGCTGATTAGTTCAGTTCTACGATCTCCACCTTTAGTTCATCAGTATGCTATGTTATATACTGAACTAGCTAAAAAAAAAAAATTGACAGACAATAAAAATAAATAAGTACATGCCATTAGAAAAGACTTGCCAGATTAAGAATTGAAGACCTAAAATATTATTCTAATACAACCCACCCGAAAGTGAGAGGGAAGAGGAAGAAGAGGCTTCAGATTTTATTTTACAGGGGCAAAAAAGATCATTTCATAACTAAAACTTGGGGAATCTACCACAAAGAAAGTACCACCATCATTATTATTACATCCTCAGAGACAATGCTCATCTAAACCACCTAATAATCAAAAAAAAAGTATAGCTAAAACAAAGAAGAAAAGAAGCCACATCAAAGTAAATATTCTACAACTAGGTAATAGACCCTTGTCCCAAACACCTAATGAGAAATTATCAAATGCTCCAGTAGGGATGTCATCGTCGAATTCCTTCATGTCCCAAGGTCCGTCTAAATTTTACAAAGTTCAAATAAAATTCTCAATTCTAGAAACATATATGCATAGAAAAAATATATAATTATTAATAATAAAAAGAAAACCCATCTCTCAAATTCTTCAAATCTCAAACCAATATCCAGGATGTATACAAATTAAACAAACTTGTGATTTCAACCGAGAAACCAAAAACAAAAAATATATAAATTAAAAAAAAAGTAAAACAAATGAAAAAAATCAAACCCAGAGAATTAGAAATCTTGGAGAAAAGAGTGGTGGTGGGAGAGTAACAACAACATCGGCAGTGCGCGTGAATGGTAAAAACCACGATAGAGGCACTAGCGGGTTTTTAGAGTGAAGAAGCTGGTGGAGATGACGGCCTTTGGGGTGGCAGTGCGCGTGAGTAATGCAAATTGTGAAGGCAGCGACTTTAGAATGGTGGTCGAGTTGGTGGAGAGTCTGGAGACAATGGCTTCAGGGGGTGGACCGGTAGTGGTGCTAATAAGGGCCACGACTTTGGTGAGTTGCCGTGCGTGTCGATGGAAGCTAGGGGTGGGCACTCTTCGGGTCGGGTCGGGTTTGAACATAACCGATTAGACCCGATCATTCATCGGGTCTCAATTTTTTTAACCGACATCGGGTATTTCTAATCTAATACCCGAGATTAACCGACACCTTTCGGGTAGGATCGGGTCGTCGGGTATATCGGGTTTACAGCAAACTCAAAATTAAAGCATTCAAATCTCATTAACAAAATTAAAATATTTAAAAAAATACAAAGAAAATGGAAAACAAACTGCAAGTACCAAGAATCCCAAAATTTTTCTCAACTAACACAAGTCTCAATTCCATAAAATTAATATGCACATCCAACTTTACAAAAAGTAAACTTAAAAAAATAAGAAAAGATTACAAAAGATAAGCTTAAATCATGGCTTTTATTTAACCAAACAGCAAACACAAAGAATAAAAGAATAAAAAGGTGAAAACAAATCATGGCCAGTCCAACATCTTTAGTTATTGACGAAAATCGAAAATTTCTACCTCAAGTTCTTCAGCTAACGATTTACATAATCCTACTCTCACAAATTGCTAACCGCCAACTTCAAAGTTTTGAAACTTTCCAAACAAAGAAACAAAGTCGATTAATATCATGGTGGGATACTAGAGAGTAGAGACAGAGAATTGAGAGAGAGAGTTTTGGTATAGTGAAGCCAAGGACGGAGCCAGGAATTGTTTCTAGAGGGGGCAAAATAAATAGTAAAAAAATAAATTAATATAAATAAAATATAATTATAAATTTAGAAAAAATTTATAATATTTTATTTAACAATACAAATTCAAGTTTATTATATCAATTTTAAGTTTTAAATAAAAAACATATGAAAAGATAAATAATTAATAATATAATTGTTAAGTTTACCATTTTTTTAAAAGTTTAAACTTATATATGTGGGTTTAACATTAATACTTTAAGCTCTCTAATAATAATTAAATAAAAATATAAATTTATTAATACTTAATTTACGATGCAAATAAATAATAGATGAAGTATGTAGCGTCTATGTTTATTTTATTTATGTTATATAAATATTCAAAATCATAACCATTAACACGGTTTAAAAAATTTATAAATACATATATATGAAATAAAAAGATTGTATAAATAGAAATTATAATACACTAACAATGGCAATACCTAGTAAGTCATTGGAAAAAAGAATAAAGCAATTAAATAAATAATTGTCTCATTTTCATAGATAATATAATGACAATAAACAAATGGCCATAAATTACAAACCAAGATGAAGAATAAAAAAAAAAAGATCTTCAATAATATTAAATTAGAATACATTTGCTTAATATAAAAACCAATAAATAAAAGATGAGAAGAATTTTTTAACTATGCATATACTAACTTTTAATTCTTTTTATGTAAATAGATGAGACAAACAAGATAGATAGGTTTTGATTTGGTAAAGGTGTCGAGTGAAGTAAAAAAAAAAGAAAAAATAATTTCTTATTTTATATAAATGGATGAAAAGAAGACATAATCTCTTATTTTATGTAAATAGATAGGACCACAAAATATTAAATATGGTTTTAAATTTATTGAGGTACACAGATAAGGATGAAGAAAACAATAAAAAAATTAATCAATTTAATTAAATTTGTAATTTTAAAACAAAGGAGGGACAAAATAAAAAATATATTTTAAAAAAATTTTATTTCCAAAAAAAATTTCAAATCCAGGAGGGGCAATTGCCCCTCCTTGTCCCTTCTTGGCTCCGTCTATGAGTGAAGCCAAGCACTTATAGAACTTCCAACCACAATATCCATCATTTTCAACTTCTTTTTCGTTTTCAATGTTTTGAGAAATAGATGAAAGGAAGAAAATTGAACCGATTGAGTTGAACAAAGTGAGTAGAACTTGAAGAAGTAAAAGGTGATGAAGTGAAAAATCAATAGATCGTCAATTTAGAAACAGAGCCAAAGAGAGAGAAAGACAGAGGGAGAGAGAAGGTTATTAGCCGATTAGGGATTGAATGAAATTAGGGTTAGTGTTGGAGAAAAAGTAGCATTTATACTCATGTTTATGTGTAGTAAGGTCTACAATATTAATATGTGTCTAACAAATGTCGTAATGACACGTATTGAATAAACTGTTTTTTAAAATACGTGGTCGGGTTCGGGTTTCATTCGGGTTATAGATAAAATATCCGAACAATAACCGATATTTGTCGGGTTTACAATTTCATACCCGATTTCGGTTTTTTTCAAAGAAATATCCGACCACAACCCGCCCGGGTCGGGTAAACCCGATCGGGTCTAATCGGGTCGGTTATTTTTGCCCACTTTACTTCTTCAAGTTCTACTCACTTTGTTCAACTCAATCGGTTCAATTTTCTTCCTTTCATCTATTTCTCAAAACATTGAAAAAGAAAAAGAAGTTGAAAATGATGGATATTGTGGTTGGAAGTTCTATAAGTGCTTGGCTTCACTATACCAAAACTCTCTCTCTCAATTCTCTATCTCTACTCTCTAGTATCCCACCATGATATTAATCGACTTTGTTTCTTTGTTTGGAAAGTTTCAAAACTTTGAAGTTGGCAGTTAGCAATTTGTGAGAGTAGGATTATGTAAATCGTTAGCTGAAGAACTTGAGGTAGAAATTTTCGATTTTCGTCAACAACTAAGGATGTTGGACTGGCCATGATTTGTTTTCACCTTTTTATTCTTTTATTCTTTGTGTTTGCTGTTTGGTTAAATAAAGCCATGATTTAAGCTTATCTTTTGTAATCTTTTCTTATTTTTTTAAGTTTACTTTTTGTAAAGTTGGATGTGTATATTAATTTTATGGAATTGAGACTTGTGTTAGTTGAGAAAAATTTTGGGATTCTTGGTACTTGCAGTTTGTTTTCCATTTTCTTTGTATTTTTTTAAATATTTTAATTTTGTTAATGAGATTTGAATGCTTTAATTTCGGGTCTAGTCGATTATGTTCAAACCCGAGCCGACCCGAAGAGTGCCCACCCCTAGAGTGATTGATGAATTTCATAAAAAGTAAGGGTAGACTTTGAATAAAATCTAAAAAAGATACATCCTTGTGATTTTTTGGGAAAGCCTAAGGTTGGAAAAAAATGTTGGATGTGTTTTGGACTGCTATTATATGAAAAATTGTTATAGAAAAGTACTATAATAAGAGTCGGATGTAGTTGTGTTGTCCAAAAACTTTAGGGTGTTGATAAATTAAATTTTTAAAATTATTGTGCTTCAAAAGTTATGAATAAGTTTGGTGAATATAAGTTTTGGTAAACTGAATTTTCAAAAGTTAATTTTTAAAAAGAAATACAAAAATAAACTTTTTTAAAGAAATATTATTAAAATTTTAATTTTAAATTTATAATATTAAAAAGAGCTAATAAATTATTATAAAAATAAATTAAAAATAAAATTTATCCTTATTAATATTAATTAAATTATTCATCATTTTTAATAATAAAAAATAAAAAGTTTTCGACAATAGGAGTAGTATCATCCAGGCCACCATCCGTCAACTGTCGGTCGTCGTTTACTAGCACGTGGAGGACAGTGTCAAGTTCAATAGAATCGCCAAAAGCTGCTCTTCTCCAATCCGTTGACATTTTTGACATTAACGACAATACTAAGCGGGATCGAACGATTACTGTTGACCCAGGTATGGCAACCCAAGAGGGGGGGTGAATTAGGTTTTTATTTATCAAAACGGATTTAGAAAACTTTTCTTGAAAGATCAAAATTAGTTCACTCTTTCTTTGAAAATAAAGGCGAAGAAGATGAAATTAGAATTTATCAAAGATGCAATCAAAAGAATAATAATGATGAACAATCACAAGTGCAAGTAAATGTAAAGAGGAAAGGGATAGAGAGAGTGCAAACTCAATTTACGTGGTTCGGCAAACCTTGCCTACGTCCACGGGCTCCTAGCTCCACGAGCTAAGCTTTCCACTAAGTTGTAGAAATCTTTACAACTTGCTTGATGAACAACCTCACCAAGACTTTTTCTTCCAACTCTTGATAACACCACACCAAGAGTTCTTCTTGATGAACAACCTCACCAAGGCAACTTCCTTCAACCCTTGATAACACCACACCAAGAGTTCTTCTTGATGAACAACCTCACCAAGGCAACTTCCTTCAACCCTTGATAACACCACACCAAGAGTTCTTCTTGATGAACAACCTCACCAAGGCAACTTCCTTCAACTCTTGATAACACACAACAAGAGTTCTCTCAAGGATAACTATTATCCTTTACAATAATATCTCACTCTCACCACAATACAAGAACAAAGATAATTTTTACAACAAAAGTATAACTCTGTTCAAAGAGTAGATAAATAATATAAAAGCTCTCTAGTCTTGATATTTCTCTTGCTTTTTGCTTGATAAAATGCTTCTCTTGCACTTGTTGAATGCATGGGAGAATGGCTCCTTTTATAGGCAAATGAGATGAACTTAATCAAGTGAAGACACCAACTCCAAATTTTCTGCCCACCATAAAAACCGTAATTTTGTCTTCCATTTTTGTCAATGTTCCGTTTGAAATTTGAAAATCTGCAAAACATAAAAGATTTGCAAATTTGAATATCCTTTCCAACGCATCAAGAATCAAGTCATTTGGATATCCGTAACTCAAGATATGGCCAAAAAACCATTCGGTGCTCATGTGACTAGATTTTTCTTTCTTGTGTCAGTCCACCAAATTGAATAATAATTCTGTCAGCCTTCCGTTTGAAATTTGAATTTCTTCAAAACATGAAAGATCTGCATATTTGAATAAGATTTCCAAAACATTAAGAATCAAAGCATTTGGATATCTATATCTTAAGATATGGCCAAAACACCATTCGGTGCTCACGTGAGTTGATTTTTCTTCTCTGTGTCAGTCCACCGAATTCCATGTCAATTATGTCAGCCTTCCATTTGAAATTTGAATTTTTTCAAAACATATGAAATGGTCTTCATTAAGTCATCTTTCCAATGCCATAAGAATCAAGTCATTTTGATTTTTCTAGCTCAAGATATGTCCAAAGGAATATTCGGTGCTCATGTCAGCTGCTTCCATTTGTCTTTCAACTTGCATGATGATTTGGACAACCTTGCACTTGAAATTTGAATTTCATTAAAACATATGAAATGTTATAAATTGAGTAAGCTTTCCAAAGGCTCAAGAATCACATCATTTGGATATTTGTAGAGATATATATGACCAATTGATTGAACATTGCTCATGTGTCACATTCCTTGAGTCAATCCTTGTTCTTAAACTTTGGTGCCTTTAACATGTAGTCTTCTCCTTAGCTTCAACACTTCATTTTAATAAGCCTCTTCTTGATTTTAAAATTATTTCAATGATCTTACTCTTGCACATAAATAAACATGTTAGTAAATCTCAATTAATCAATGTGTATTGTTATCATCAAAATTATCATGTAGCCTTAGAGCTAACAATCTCCCCCTTTTTGATGATGACAAACCATTGATTGCTTTAAAATATAATCTAAAATTTAGAATGAAAATAAAATCAACAATAAGCAAAAAGAATGGCACTTGTTATGAATATAAGCAATCCAACTATTTCTCCCCCTTTTGTTATCATCAAAAAGATGTAATCAAATTAACTACTCCCCCTAAATATATTCTCCCCCTTAACATATGCTACCATTCAAAGATTATCATATTAAAGCAAAATTAAGACATATCAACATGCCTAATTCTCTTCTAATTATGCAAAATCTATCTTGACTAAGGGGTTTAGTAAATATATCGGCTAATTGTTTATCGGTGGGAACAAATTCTAACGAAATATTTCCTTTTTGCACATGATCTCTAATAAAATGATGTCTAATCTCTATATGCTTTACTATGGTTGGAGTAGCCAACAAAAATTCCAACATCGGCTTTTGCATCAAATTTTTCAAGGTTATCCTTAGTGTTTAAAATAAAACATTTACATCCAAAAACTTTAAAAAATCCAATGTTGGGTTTTCTTCCTTTCCAAAGTTCATAAGGAGTTTTCTTTATTAAAGCTCTAATATGGACTCTATTGATTATAAAGCATGCGGTATTAACGGCTTCGGCCCAAAAATATTTTGGCAAATTATTTTCAAGTAACATGGTCCTAGCCATTTCTTGGATAGTCCTATTTTTCCTTTCAACAACACCATTTTGTTGTGGAGTTCTAGGTGAGGAAAAATTATGCTCAAAACCATTTTCATCACAAAGATTTTCAAATGCAACATTGTCTACTTCACCACCATGATCACTCCTAATGGACACAATAGAATACCCTTTTTGATTTTGGACTCTTTTTGCAAATTTTGAAAAAGCTTGTATGGCCTCATTTTTAGTTTTCAAGAATAATACCCAAGTGAATCTTGAATAATCATCCACAATAACAAAAACATAATACTTTCCACCAAGGCTTTGAGTTCTTGATGGTCCAAATAAATCCAAATGAAGTAATTGTAGAGGTTTATTTGTTGAAATAAATTTCTTTTGTTTAAAAGAAGTTCTCACTTGTTTTCCAAATTGACAAGCATCACAAATCTTATCCTTTTCAAATTTTATTTTTGGAAGACCATCAACTAAATCATTTTTAGAAATTTTTGAAATTATGTCCATGCTAGCATGACCTAACCTTCTATGCCATAACCAAGCATCATGATTAACAATGAAACAATTTTCTACATGATCATTAACATCAATATCAATTGTATAAATATTACCACATCTATTACCAACAAATAATGTCTTATTGTTACTAACATCCGTAATCACACATCTATTAGGCTCAAAAGCAACAAAATACCCCTTATCACACAATTGACTAATGCTAATCAAATCATGTTTCAAACCATGAACAAGCAAAACATCTTTAATAATAGGTGAAGAAGGGTTACCAATATCATCATGTCCGATTACCCTTCCTTTGGCATCATCACCGAAGGTCACATATCCTCCTTTCTTCATGATTAATCTTGAGAACTTGGAGGCATCTCCGGTCATATGCCTTGAGCATCCACTATCTAAGTACCACTTGTATTTGCCACTCCTTTGTCTCTACAATCAACATTCAAGGAGTAACTTTTTGGTACCCAAAAGTTCTTGGGTCCTTGGGGGTTAGTTATGGTCCTTTTTGGAATCCATATTTGTTTCAAATTAGGATTTCTCTTAATGTAACAAGAATGCATTTTGTGTCATTTTCTTCCATAATAATTACATGAATGATTAGGATTATTCCTAAAAGATGCATGAGCAAAATAATTTTTAAAATACTTTTGATTTTTATGAGTTTTATATCCTAAGCCTCTTTTATCAAAAACACACCTTTGGTTTTGTAACATAGAATTCAAATTTTTTGTGCTTTTTGTAAAGCTATCAACAATATTTCTTAAGTCATTATTTTCCTTTTTCAAAATAACATTTTCTTTCTCTAATTTATCAAAATCCTTTTGTTTTAAAATCTCATTTTCAGTTTTTAATAAATGTATTTGATTTTCCAAACTTTCAAAATCTTTTTGCTTTAAAATTTCTTTTTCATTTTCTAAAGCTTCATTTATTTCCACCAACTCTTCTAATTGAGATAACATGATTTTTGACTTCTTTTTGAAAGCATTGATTTTTGAATTTTGCTTATCAACTTGCACATGTAAATTTTGGAATGCTTCAAGTAATTCATCATATGAAAGCTTAGGATCATAGTTTAGAATACTTACCTCATCTTCTCTTAAAGCCATGAAGCACATGTTTGCCACTTCGCAATCTTTTTCTTCATTCTCTTTCAAGGTGATTTCATAAGTCATGAGAGAACTCATAAGTTCTTCTAATGGTAGTTTGGTGAGGTCCTTTGCTTCTTGAATTGCCGTCACCTTTGGCTCCCAAGATTTTGGTAGACACCTAAGAATCTTTCTTGCCATTTCAACATTAGAATAAGATTTATCAAGATATTTCAAACTATTAATAATATCCGTAAATCTAGTAAACATTTTAGAAATTGATTCATCCGATTTCATCTTAAAAAGCTCATAACTATGAACTACCATACTAATTTTGGATTCTTTAACTTGACTAGTTCCTTCATGAGTTACTTCAAGTGTATGCCATATTTCTTATGCCGTAGAACAAGTAGATATTTTATTAAACTCATTTCTATCTAAAGCACAATATAACACATTCATAGCTTTAGCATTCAAACTCAATTTCTTTTTATCATCGTCACTAAACTCTTTAGGTTCTTTAAGCATGCATTCCCCATTTTCAATTTTGGTAGGAACAAAAGGTCCTTCCAAAACAATAGACCACAAATCATAATCAAAAGATTTCAAGAAAATACTCATTCTAGTTTTCCAATAAGAGTAATCACTTCCATTAAAAAATGGAGGTCTAGAGATAGAAAGTCCCTCAACATATGAAGTTGAATTAAAAGTTGCCATAGCTCAAAAATCGATTAAGATTTAAAAAATTGAGCAACCTTGCTCTGATACCACTTGTTGACCCAGGTATGGCAACCCAAGAGGGGGGGTGAATTGGGTTTTTATTTATCAAAACGGATTTAGAAAACTTTTCTTGAAAGATCAAAATTAGTTCACTCTTTCTTTGAAAATAAAGGTGAAGAAGATGAAATTAGAATTTATCAAAGATGCAATCAAAAGAATAATAATGATGAACAATCACAAGTGCAAGTAAATGTAAAGAGGAAAGGGATAGAGAGAGTGCAAACTCAATTTACGTGGTTCGGCAAACCTTGCCTACGTCCACGGGCTCCTAGCTCCACGAGCTAAGCTTTCCACTAAGTTGTAGAAATCTTTACAACTTGCTTGATGAACAACCTCACCAAGACTTTTTCTTCCAACTCTTGATAACACCACACCAAGAGTTCTTCTTGATGAACAACCTCACCAAGGCAACTTCCTTCAACTCTTGATAACACCACACCAAGAGTTCTTCTTGATGAACAACCTCACCAAGGCAACTTCCTTCAACCCTTGATAACACCACACCAAGAGTTCTTCTTGATGAACAACCTCACCAAGGCAACTTCCTTCAACTCTTGATAACACACAACAAGAGTTCTCTCAAGGATAACTATTATCCTTTACAATAATATCTCACTCTCACCACAATACAAGAACAAAGATAATTTTTACAACAAAAGTATAACTCTCTTCAAAGAGTAGATAAATAATATAAAAGCTCTCTAGTCTTGATATTTCTCTTGCTTTTTGCTTGATAAAATGCTTCTCTTGCACTTGTTGAATGCATGGGAGAATGGCTCCTTTTATAGGCAAATGAGATGAACTTAATCAAATGAAGACACCAACTCCAAATTTTCTGCCCACCATAAAAACCGTAATTTTGTCTTCCATTTTTGTCAATGTTCCGTTTAAAATTTGAAAATCTGCAAAACATAAAAGATTTGCAAATTTGAATAACCTTTCCAACGCATCAAGAATCAAGTCATTTGGATATCCGTAACTCAAGATATGGCCAAAAAACCATTCGGTGCTCATGTGACTAGATTTTTCTTTCTTGTGTCAGTCCACCAAATTGAATGATAATTCTGTCAGCCTTCCGTTTGAAATTTGAATTTCTTCAAAACATGAAAGATCTGAATATTTGAATAAGATTTCCAAAACATTAAGAATAAAAGCATTTGGATAACTATATCTTAAGATATGGCCAAAACACCATTCGGTGCTCATGTGAGTTGATTTTTCTTCTCTGTGTCAGTCCACCGAATTCCATGTCAATTATGTCAGCCTTCCATTTGAAATTTTAATTTCTTCAAAACATATGAAATGGTCTTCATTAAGTCATCTTTCCAATGCCGTAATAATCAAGTCATTTTGATTTTTCTAGCTCAAGATATGTCCAAAGGAGTATTCGGTGCTCATTTCAGCTGCTTCCATTTGTCTTTCAACTTACATGATGATTTGGACAACCTTTCACTTGAAATTTGAATTTCATTAAAACATATGAAATGTTATAAATTGAGTAAGCTTTCGAAAGGCTCAAGAATCACGTCATTTGAATATTTGTAGAGATATAGATGACCAATTGATTGAACATTGCTCATGTTTCACATTCCTTGAGTCAATCCTTGTTCTTAAACTTTGGTGCCTTTAACATGTAGTCTTCTCCTTAGCTTCAACACTTCATTTTAATAAGCTTCTTCTTGATTTTAAAATTATTTTGATGATCTTACTCTTGCACATAAATAAACATGTTAGTAAATCTCAATTAATCAATGTGTATTGTTATCATCAAAATTATCATGTAGCCTTAGGGCTAACAATTACGATCCCGGTTTTTGCCATTGTTAATACCGAAAACTCCAACAAATTGGAGAAGAGTGGCTTCCGCCAATCCTCATGGACCTAGTGGTGTCCTCCACGCACTAGTAGACAATGGCCAATGGCTGACAAATGGTGGCCAGTTACTGTTTTTTATTTTTTTTAAATATATAACATATTGAATTTTATAATTATTAACTAATTTTAAATATTAATATTTTAACATTTTGGGATATTTTAAATTTATATTAAATTATAGAGATAATTTTGGTATTTTAAGTTGTCCAAATTTTAGTTTTTCAAAATTAGATTTTCAGAAGTTGCAACGTATATGCTTTTGCAAACTGACATAAAAATAAATTCTTGAATTAGCAGCTTCTTAGATAATTAGTTTGAAAATGGTTTATCAAACACCAAAATACTTATAGTAGTAAAATCTAAAAACTGTTATGCAATAACAGTCCCACGCGCGCTCATTAGCCCATTTACCTCACCAAAACTTTAAACTTATTCGCATTGCCTAGTCTGAAATTGTAACCACAATTAATAAATAATTTTTTCAATGGACATAGATATATGTGTTGATGACACATGACTATTATTTTTATCGTTATATCATGTTTTATTTTGCTTCTTGTGTGTGGATACTTTTATTGATTTATTTAAGACCTGTATAAACAGAAAAATGATTCAGAACATACTAAAAGTATCACCATATTAAGCCCATAGAACCTGAGAAAATTGAAACGCTATTAATAGATATGACCATGACTAACCACAATTTTCAACCATTTCAAGAAAAAAAATTCAAATTATGAACAAACTAGGATGATAATATCATGAGTATTTTTTTATTGCTTTTAATTTTTATAATTGAACTCAAGAGCAAAACAATTATAAGTGTCAATACAATAATCATTACTTAGATATGGTAATATTGGCATAACATGCATCAGATCTTAGTAAAATAAGATTATTCAATAACTATAATCAATGGATTTTTTTAATTATTTTATATAAAAATTATGTTGACATGTGAAACTACATAATTAGTAGCAAAATTTAACAACATTCAACCATAACAATTAAAAGATTATAAAAATATTATGACAAATTCATAAGAGCAATAGTATTGTAAAAATTAGAGTAATAAAATAATTGGGGGTGTGTAAAGGTATGGTATGGTATGGTATGGTATGGTATGGTATCGCTATACCATTCCGCTACCCTCTATAGGCCGGATTTTAGATTTTTATACTATACCATACCATTTTTTAGTATAATACCAGACCATATCCTCGCATGGTAGGATAAGGACGGGTACAGTATAATATTTTCGGGTGATTGACGAAATTGATCATAATTTGGATAATGTTTTACCATGTTTTTTTTAAAGCTTATTTATAGCTTTTTTTTTCCAATATTTTGATACTTTGAGTTCTTATTTTAATATTGTTTAATATTATGATTCATAAATTTTGTACAAAATAAAAAATAAAGCAATTACATATCCTTAAAAATACAAATAATCAAGTAACTATATATTCCATAATGACACAAATAATCAAATAACAACATATCTATAACAACACAGAAATATCAAGTAACTACATATTTCATAACAACACAAATACTCAAGCAATTACATATCCATAACAACACAAATAATAAGTAACTACATATCCAGATCCTTCACAAAGTTTCAACTTCCAACTTTCGAGTCCAACGTTAAGTCCTACAAAGTTTCAACTTCCAATCTAAAATAAATTTAAAAAAAAAAGAGAAAAAAGAAAAAAGAAATCATAATTCATTTAGAAAGATAATAAATATATTAAAATTTAAAAGAATAACAAAAGAAATTTAGAATTTAATATTACAATAAAATTATTGAAATTACCTAAAACTTTCCATAGTTAAGGATTTAGAGTTACCAACCTTTTTTTATATACTCTATTAAGGTATATAACACTCACACATACATATTATATATAATAAATTATATCATTACATATGGCATAATTTTTAATTTTTGAAAAGAGGTATGGTATGGTATTTTTGGGTTTTTCCAAAAATACCTGCCACCATACCATACCACAAGGGGTTTTAAAAATTTTTACCATATCACATCCTATTCTTTTCTTATACCCTACCTTACCTCCACCATACCATGGCCGGTATGTCGGGTTTCGGCTGGTGGGCGGGTACCATGCACACTCCTAGTAATAATAACATTTGTTTTAGATGGCTCAACATGAAACTTGTAGAGCAAATTGGAGTAACCCGATTCACAGAAAACACTTCCTTGATCTTTGCATCATTGAAGCAAACAATAGATTTAGATCAGAAGCAATATTAAAGCCTTGTGTTTGGCAACGAATTGTAGAAGAGTTTGAAAAATTAAGCGGCAAATGATCTACCCAAAAACAACTTAAGAATGGGTGAGATTATATAAAAAAAAATATCTCACGTATATGAAATTGACAGCATCCACAAGACATGGGTATAATTCTGTGACTCAAAGTTTTGATTGGCCAACTAAAAGATAGGAAGAGTGCATAAAGGTAATTATTATGATATATTTTTATTAAAAATTTTAACTTTTGTGTTGTTAAGTTTTGGTTAAATTAAATTTGTATGCTATGAAACAAAAACATCCAGAAGCTAAACAATTCTATCATAAGCATTTAGCAAATGTTGAAGAATCAGAGGTATTATTTAAAGGGGTATTAGGCATTGCAGCAGACAATTGGAGTTCTGTCATGGATGGGATACCAAAACCAAACAACAGACCACCAATGGATACTATCAATTGAGATGAGGGTTATGATATGCACATTCCTTATCCAGCCTACAATGATCACTCATCTCAACCAAAAGAGTCATAAGATTCCAAAATTAAAAAAAAGCAAAAGAAAAGAAAATATGATGAAACACAAGAACAAATAATGAGAACAGTGGATTTGTTAGAGAAAACTGATGATAAAGGACCTGTAATTTGAGGATCCTTTATATTATGTAGCCATTAATACTGATACACTATGCAAGAAGAGAGAGTATCGAGATGCATAGATCGATGGCTATAGAAAGTGAAGAAGAACGATTAGGGTGGATTCAAAGTTTACAAAATAGATTTAATTATTTTTGCTTGGATTATGTAGTGAATTACTTTTTATGTTTTTTTATGATTGAACTGTTATAATGGTTCAATTGATTTTTGTAGCAAATTCATAACTACCTTGGGTTGTTTATAATAATCTTTTAATATGATTCGTAATTTTGAGACATAATAAAGGATGCATTGTTAAATTTAATTGTAGTATGATTTTATCTAAAGTAACATTGTGATATTATAAGCATTTTATTTTATTTTTAATTGATCACTTATATATATACAACAAGTTTTGTTTATTGATAATATTATTTTCTTCATTAAATATGTCTATGGAGAGTCCTTCAAGTTATTCAAATTGTAGTTCAAGTTCATCAACTAAAGAAAATGATAAGATGATTAAGCTTAAAAACTACTGGGGAGACGATTGATTATGCTATTACTAAAACTTTCAAATGGTACTCTAAGACAATTAGTATTTACATCATTTCTTACCAGTTCACTTTAAGTAGGATCCCATATACAAATTCAATCGAAGCGTGCAAGCAACTCTGGGACTTAAATCTGGTAATCACAAGCTTCAAAAATTTCTTGTGCTTCCTCGCCACTTTGGTTCCTGAGTATGTTTGACAAATTCAGTCTTAACAAGACATGTGGACGTCTAAAAATATCAGGATTATGTTGGATAAACAGTGTCGATGTACAATGATGAATGAACAATGACGGCCTATATTAGTTCACTTGAACTCTATCAACACTGACCTAATTCATCCCTTTTATATCTCTGTTAATCCTTGTTCAATTTTGACCAGGAATGCTAATCCTATTAGGCTTAGTCTAACTAATTTTAATTAGGCTTTTAACACTTAATTAGGTCCAACATAATTTTGTGTAGGCTTTTAATTAATCACATTAATTATAAACCCATTAATTTATTTAATTAAATTGGTCAAAATACTCTATCATTTCGTTAATCAAATTAATCAAATAATGAGTCTATTTACTAGTGAAATATATTTAATTTAATATCTAGGCTTTATTCTCTAATAAATCCAATTAAATTAAATAATTAATTTCTCAAATCCAATCCTTGTTCAAACAATTTATATCAACTACCCAGGGGAGCTTGATGGACATATTTAATCACAAGCTCCTATAAATTTGACTCAGTACCCTATTATCTTATAATTATAGTGGGCCTTACCTATTAACTTGGTCCACTCTAATATGGGTTCAAGCTGCACTCTTAAATTAAAATACTTTTTCACAGAAAGCTTAATAATTATATCTGATTAAATTATATCTTTAAGCTTTATCTATTGAGCAACAAGTTTACATAATTATCCTTCATGAAATACTAATAATTGGAGCTAGATATAATTTACCATGTTATCCCTCCAATTACATCTTGATTTCTTGATACTAGTTTGACACCATTTAAATGGGCTAAGATTTTTTTTAATAAATCTTAGTTTAATGAACATCCTTCTTTAAACATTTGGCCAAGATTTTACCATTTAAAACCCTGTAAAATCATCAAGGTGATACTCTGCAATCCTTTCAAAATCATGAATTTCATATCTATGTTATAGCGTCTACCCGTATACAGATCTTACAATTCTAACTAGCCAAGGTATTGATATTTCTCTTTTAGATCTCACTTTTTATTCTAGTCAAAGACCATAACTTGTATACTAAAGGTACACCACCCACTCAGGATTTAAGGTAGGAATGTATTTAGTGCTCTATAGTAGTAATTTACATTCTGTCACAGTATTTCCACCAAATGTGATAATTCCACGTGGTCCGTGTTAAATGTATTCATTAATGCACTAATGTCTTTGTCTTTAAGTCTCCACTTCAAATGATTAGAGACTCACCATTTCCCTATTAAAGACAAACAACACTACAACCTTGTCCAAACAAACTGCCCAACTTTTGTTTATAGGTTATGAACTAGTTTTGAGCTATGATAAATTTTTATGTCTCATAGATATCTCACATATATAGAACTTTATCAATTTTCAAGCTTTGGAGCATTTTGTCATTGATACAATCAAATTTGGGCACAAACAAATAATAACAACTTTATTTAATTATTAATGTTTACAAATTACAGAAAAATATCCATAATCTTAGAACATATTCCTAACACTTTACACTCAAGAGCTACCGAATGGCCCATCTAGTACATGTTATGAACTAATGCACATGAAAAAAATAAAGGATTTCTTTCGTTATGCCAAATGTTTGAAGAAAAACAATAGCTTACTGATAGTAAACTTTTGACGGTTAAAGAGAAAATAGATAGTGAGTCATAATCTTCGACAAAGACTTATGAAAAATAGATTCCAACATTTTGCTCATACAGTGAATAAGGACTTCCATGAGGTTTTGATGGCTATGATGAAATTTTGTAAAGAAATGATCAATCCTCCTTGTTTTGATGACAATTCAAGTGGCATATCTAATCATCACTTAAGACATACTTTTAAAGTAAGATAATTTCTTCTCCATATGTTATTAAATTAATAATTCATATAATTAATTATTTATGTTATATTGACATGATTATTCTATGTAGAGGGCTATTGGTATGATTGATGGAACTCTTATTCATGCATGCATTCCAATTGACAAACAAGTACCTTATAGAGGTCATGGAAGAAGAGAACGTTTTCAACATGTCATGGCTATTTGTGATTTTGACATGATTTTTAGACACATAGTTGTTGGATGGGAATGCACAACACATGACTCTAGAGTTTTGACAGAAACCATTCATAGTCCAAAACATAATTTTTCGATTCCACCACCCAGTATAATATTTATTAGTAGTAGTAGTAGTAGTAGTAGTAGTAGTAATAGTAGTAGTAGTAGTAGTAGTAGTAGTAGTAGTAGTAGTAGTAGTACAACTATTATTATAATTATTACTATTATTATTTATTAATTTTTTTTGTAGATAAATACTACTTGGTAGATGCATCATATGAGCATACGAGAGGATTCATGTAACCATATCGTAACGTTCACTAATATTGGTTGAATAACTTTTGTAATGATGGTCGACCTATTTGGAGAGACAAGATATTTAATCATTGTCATATAAGATTTCGAAATATTATTGAAAGTGCTTTTGGTGTGTTAAAGGCTCGTTTCCCAATATTTACAAATATGTCATCATACTCATTCGACTCACAAAGAAAAATAGTGGTTGAACGCATTGCAATACATAATTTTCTTAGATGGATTTAAGTTGCAGATTCATTATTCTCTAGATATGATAATTATGATGTTAAGATTGAAACTCAAAGATATGAACGAGAATCAAATGCCAAATGGTATCAACTGTTGGATCAGTAGATCAAGTGTTCATGCATCATTTGCGAGATCAAATTGCAAATCAACTCTTTCAAGCATCAAATTAATCTTTTGTTTTTAATTATTCCATTGTTAAAATAATTTTTTAAATACTCATATTCTATTTTTTAATTACATAGTAATTAAAAAAATTTCATATTGTATGTGAGACACATTAATTAACAATATTTTTTTTTTGCACTATAGTATTTTCATTTTGAATATTTTATTGTATTGATTATTTAAAAATGTTTATATAACATATAAAATGTACAATATATACAATACAAAATAAGGCCATGGCATATATGTCAAATTAATAGCTTTCAGATGTTTTTAGTTATTAAAAATAAATACCTTAAGACTTATTATCTTATCTTAAAGAATAAAATATATATATATATATATATATATATATATATATATATCATTTAGACATTTGTATTCAAACTTATTTAGATTTCAGCTGAATTTAGACCCATTCAGATTTCAGACAAAAAAATAATCGTCCCCATATATGTTAAGGTAGCTTAACTGTTTAACTGAATGATATTGGCAACCTAGTCTAACTGTTTAGCCCAATGAGTCGGGGTGCTTCTTAATGTATATCCAATATGTAGCCCAATGACGTTTGGCTCCTCGTTAAGAATATTGTTATTTAAGCTCGTCATAATCTCTCTTTAAACCCCACTTTAATTAAAAAACTATACTAAAGTTTTTTTTCTAGGGTTTTCATAAAGTATTGTTTTGGATCTTGAAGCTTTCTTCTTTTAATTTTACATTTTACAAGAGATTAGTATAGATTTCAATTTAAGCTTTGTTTTGTTCTAATGTATAAAACATCCTTTTACACTAAATAATACTATGAAGAAGGACATAAGTTTCTGTTTGGAAAAGGTAGAAGCATAAAATTTTATTGAGTTGTTGAACGAGAGCAAAAATCTTTTTTTTTTTTTTTTGCTCTTTTTGGTTTCATCAAATTGAGGCAATACATATATCGCATGGCTGCGATTTTATTTTTATTTTTTTATTTAAGAGCCATCAATTAGAGACACCATAATGGTATAAAGCACTGCCAATTTTTTATTTACCAAAAAAAAAGTTATCATTGTTAAGTAAATAATCTGCTTTTCTTTTAAAAAAGTAAATTTGAATAACATATTATTATAGTAAATGTCAACGCAGTCCACAATAGCCACTTCCTCATTAACATTATCATCACAAACAAAACTTTTACCCTTTAAATGATTATGACATATCAATGAATGAAATTAAATAAATTTTGCAACTCTACTTGATATAAGATGTTTAAACAATATGATAAATTTGTATTTTTGATTCAAAGTATTTGAACATGTTAATAAGTTCATGCCTTCACTATTGAATAAATAATTATTTATTTAGATATATACAAGACTTACATTTTCAGTTATTACATTGAATTGAATACAATAAAAATGATCAGAATCATGGTTTGATTTAAATATGCATAAGATCTACTTGGTCAACTAAGTTGAATTGAACAAAATGCATATGTTCAGTATGTAAGGACTAAACAAATTGAAAATGCTCAATTGGTAGCAGCTAAACCAAAGTTGTTTCAAAAGGGGAAAAAAGTGTAACAAAATTTAAATGAGAACATACTTCTTCTTCATGATTGTAATGCCAATGCTTGAATTCATCCTCCCTCATTCCAAAATCACTCCATAAACCTAAACTATTAATTTCAAATATTTGAAATCAGGTATTTGGAAAGAATAATAGCTTATGATTGAAGGAAAAAAATTGAACGAAACAACGTTAGAATATTTTGTTTGGGTATATATGCTTAAGATTGATAATGTCTTTTTTAATCATTTACATCTTAAAAATTCTTTTAATAATAATTTTAAAGAGACATTTTGGGGGACTCAAATAACAACAATCTTTTGTTAAAATGGAATAGCCTATTGATCATATCGGCCCTTGCTTGTCAATTTAGCCTAATTGTGAGGCTGCTTATTCATGGAATTGCCCAATAATGTCAGTTTATTTGTTAAAAATCTCCCAAGAGTGTTGTTATTTGAGCCCATATAAATCTCTCTTTAAGCCCCACCTTCATTAAAAATAAAAGTAGAAAAATGATTTAGGTGAAAATGGCTAAACAGTATACATACGTTAACAATAATGCTATATTTTCAAAGTCTGTATACAAATCAAAATACAAACGTAAAACATTAATTTCAAATAGATCTTCGAAGAGAAAAGAAAAATTTATGATTTAAGACAAAAAGTAAATGAAATATATGTAAAACATGAGATGTATTTAATATATGAGTATATTTAACATATGAATAAGGCTATACCTACAAATTTTGTATACAAAGTTGATGTGCAATCAAATGAATGGAAATATTAATTTAAGTTGTCCATGTAATAAATTTTGATGAGTTATATGACATTGAATGAATGGCGCCACATCAACTTTATAAGTGTAGCATTACTTATATGTTAAATATATCTCATGTTTCACATATATTTCATTTACTTTTTTTTCTTAAATCATAAATTTTTCTTTTCTCTTCGAAGATCTATTTGAAATTGATGTTTTATTTTGTATTGTGATTTTAAAATGATTTGAGATGAATTTAACATTTAGAATATAATAAGAAAGAAAAGTAAGTTTAAACTTTTTGTTCAATTGTTACGAACTAATTGTCTTTAATTTGTTCAGTTCAATTTAATTGCACAAATATAATTTTTACATATTTAAATGAATTAAGATTATTATCTATTGTAAATTATTAAAAATATTTAGCATATCAAGTTAATGTTTTAAACTTGTGTCATTATTCAATTTTGTTTTTTAAAAAATAATTCAATTTAACAATTTATAGAGGCAAAACAAAGTCAAATTTTGAACTTAGTGTATTTGACACATATCAGCAAAACCCTAGAAAATAATATAATTTTATATACTTACCTTACCCAAAAAAAAAGTAAATAAATTATTGATAAGTAATAAGAAAATAAATAGAGGCCAAAATACAGAGACGATCGACAAGAAAATAAATAGAAGCCAAAATAAATTCGATGTGTAGTCATAGAACCGTCGAACCATCGAACAAGCACATATTGTCATCGAACATATGTCGAACTATCGAATTAATTGTCATCTAATTAAGGGTAATTTGGTACCTTATAAAACTTTCATAGAATTTTATGTTTGTTTTATCGAACTGTCAAACTTTATGGTCGAAGTTGATACTACATTTGTCGAACTTATTTTTATGCTGTCGAATTATCGAAATGTGTAATTCGACAGTTGGATTTGCACATAGTCGAACTATCGAATTTTTTAACACATTGACTTTTTTTTACATCTCATGCATGGTTTTTTTGGTTCTAATCCATTAAACCTTCATTTCAGGTCTACATATGGAGCCCACGAAGTTGAGAATCAGTTTCAACCTGAAAACACCGAAAGCCTCCCATTTCGATGGGGTGATTACAATGAGGGTAGGGTTGGATTACATTTTTGTGTACAAAAAGCTTACCAAGAAGCAGAAAAGGATCTTCGATGAGAAGACAGGCTTTGGTGATTTGTTGCATATACAAGACCTTACTTTCCTAGGTAAACTAGTCAACAACGTGTTGTTGCCGAGTTGAAGAAGTATGACATGGAGGACGAGGAGTTATGGTACCTCATTTTTAGCAAGACCTCATTGTTTGCACTGATCATGGGGCTGAAATGTCTATTTATGTGAAATGTCTATTTATGTTAGTATTGACATTAGAATTATTGATCATGTAGGGAAGGCCACAAGATTCTCCAGACACGAGTTTGCACTGATCATAGGGCTGAAGTTCAGTCGGTTGCCTGATTTTGAGAAGAACACTAAGCACCGCTTGAGGAATAGGTATCTAGACAGAAAGAATATGAAGATTATCAAATTCAAGTCCTAGATCAAGTCGGTGGATTTCAGCAAAATAAGGAATTCAGATGCAGTGAAGTTAATTGCATATTAGGTGTTAGGGTGTCTTATATTAGGCCAATTGAAAATCGGTGCGATAAATTTAGATTATTTTCAATTGGTTGATGACTTGGATAAGTTCAAGGAGCATCCTTAGGGGCGAACTTGCATGGAGGGAGATGAATAACGGTTTAAGGACTTGTGTGTTAGACCGGTGGAGAAGTATTTACAAAGGTGCAAGATGAAAAGTCACTCACAAAAGAGAAATACAACCTTTATGGATGGGCGTATGCCTCCCAGGTACTTGAAATATGTTTATATTTATAAACTTTAATTTGGTTGTCATGTACTTAAATGATGTAAAATATGTCGACGTGTCTTACATGCGACTTTTATGCTTGTAGATCTAGTTGTATGAGGTGATTCCATTTGTGGGGTCATCATACGCATAGAACAGCAAATTGTATGAAGAGAAGATTTCCCACATTTTGAGGTTGACCAATGTTGATAGACTCATCACACATGCTGAGGTTTTGAGGGACATGTTTGGTGGAACCCATCAGGTTAGGAAACTATAGTGTTTAATCTTCAATTGCCAAATGTTTCTTATATAACTCTCTTTGCACTTTAATTACAAGTTTCTTAATTTTTTTCCCAACCAGGGGGATATTCCTAGTGTAAGCCTACGTCCAAAGGTAGTAGAGCTAAGCAACGACCTATATACGAAGAATCTGCTCTAGACAAATGGACCTGTAGGCACACTGGTTGAGTAGGTCAAGGAAAATGAGTTACCAATCCCCGTTGATACAAGGGCCTAGCATAAGGAGAAGAAGAAGAAACCAACACGGGAGGGTCCCAGTCCTGGATCATCTGATGAAGATGTTGATGCTCATTTTGTGCATACGAAGGGCCAAGTCAGCATGTTTGAGTAAATTCAAGTAGAACGCTTTTTTCTTGAAGGGTTATGTTTTTCATGAATGTAACAAATTGTTTTTGGTTATGAGTAGGCGTATTCTGATTTCGCGATACTTCCAGCTCTTCTTGAGGCTATTCGACATGAGTTTATAGTCCATCATGCAGAGATGGTTGCTACTCTTGCTGATCATCTTAAAGTAGTCCAGGAAATGCAAGCTGGACATGCCTAGGAGATGCAGTATTTGCGTGATGAGGTCTAAGAGTTGCACAAAAAGGTCTGCGACCTTAGAAAGAAGCAAGCGGTGTTTGTTAAGGATGTCGAGGTTAGTCGATATTACATTAATTTCATTATTTGCAATACTAGAACAACAAATTCCTTTAACAAGTTGTTATTTTGTATAGGAGGATGCAAATCAGTCAGTGCCAACCCCCTAAAGTCACAGCCATCCGATTGCTGACCCAGCATAGTTCCCTCATGTAGCTGACGAGGTCGTGCATTTGTCGCAGGGTAGTACTTCAGAGGTCTCGGTCGTGCACTTATCCCAGGACGTACACTGTGACTTGCCTAACGATAGTATCCGCATTCTTAGGTCCCGGCTTGTGACGTATCAAATGGTAAAGCTTTACACAGGCAAAGTGCAGAGGAAAACGACTGCCTTACGTAGCCCGTATACTGATCCAGACCCCTCAGCAAAGAGACAGTGAGTGGACTGTTCATCGCATGATGTGCTGGTTGTGACTCTACCACCATCTTCACCCTTTAAATGGGAGTCTATGTTAGACCCACATTTGAGTCATGCTACGATGCATGATGTGCTGGTGGTCACCTACGGATCCAACTTAGACCAGACTACCACGAAAATGGGGCTTCTTGGTTCACAGATATCACTATAGTGGGCTCGTGGCTAGCGGACGATGTGAGTTTCTTAATTCCAACTATGGTACCCTACGACAAATCCAATGCCAAACTATATTTAACTAAATTTACTAACATAATTGACTTTATTTCTCTTTTCAGCATATCAATGCTTTCATGTATTTCTTTTAGGCTCGGTGGAACCACTACCTTGAGGTAATATTTCAGCAACTCACAGCCCTCGATCACAGATTCTTTATAAGTATTGCATGAGTTTGCATACATTATTGATTTTTATATTAACTATTTTGCCGTTCTACTAGCTAGCATTGCATTATTTGATATGGTCCGAGGTGGATTATGTGACTTTTGGATTATTTGCCGTCCAATACGTGGACGGTCTTAATATGAGCGATGGATTCATATGGTCCGAGGTGGATTATGTGAGTTGTATAATGATTAATACTATCTTGTCGTCTTTTGTCTAATTGTATTGACATCGTAACTAATGAATTGAACAATGTACCATTACAGGTATATGACCCTGTAAATGTCAGTAGTGAACATTGGGTTTTAGCACGAATTTTGTTTAAGGACTGAGAGGTTGTTTTATACGACTCACATATACTAGAAGAGGAATATAACCACCACAAGTTGATTGATTATTGCATGCCTCTCACTATGCTGACCCCTCATCTGATGGAGACATCTATTTGCTTCCCGCCTGCACTAACGTCTCCTATGACACCATTCTATTTGCCATATTTCGGGATAAGGAGGTGGTTCATCAACAACCTCTAGGTAGCAGTGCATGCGATGCGTACATTGCCATGTTTGCATATTTACTTAGCTCAGGGGTCAACGTGGAAGTGCCAACATATGTTGGTGAGGAAAGGCTAAGGAAGCTAGTCGTAATGAGGATATGGTATTTAAGGGGCATGGACCATATTGAGGCATTTTGGAGGTACTCGTTGGGGGAATGGCCCCAAGATAAGGTTTTTTGTCGTGTTTGTTACCATGTCCATCAGAAGTATACATTGTACACTATTTAGTTTTAGCACTTCTATATTGATTTTTGAAGTTACCATTTTGTCAATTGTATAGATGATTTTATCAGGACAAAATTAAATGCAGTAAATGTCATGTAACTAATCAAATTGCACATATATAAATTCTAAGACACATCACATATACAACAGGGGGTTATAATCAAAAATATTAATATATATTGTCAAACATGGTAAGAAGTATCACAACTAATAACAAAACCACTATAATCAAATACATTGCTAAGAAGGAATCAAGACTAATATGACGGTCCTGCTATTTTTGTATCACGGTGAAGAGGTACAGGATTTCTACCTGTTTGTCTGTTGTGACTTGTTTCTCTATATTGAGAGCACGTCCTTTATCTGATTGTCTCACCCTTAGAAGGACGTCGTTATGTCTGTCGTCAACTTGCTTGCACCCGACTAATAGTTGGAAGAACCTATGATCGAATGTCATATGGAATAACCCAGTCTACACTCAACCCCATTGGAATGAGTGATCATGCATATGCCAGTATCAAATGATCATTTTGATAAAATTTATTACAATAAAGGGCTAATGACCTCACTCCACAATAGCAACAAGTGGCAATGACATGTTCGCATGGAATCTAGTCTGAGTCAAATATCTTGCAAGTACATGTCTGCGCATGGAGATCCACTACATCAACACTACTCCCTGAATAGACTTGACACAAGTGTGTACTTATTCGGGCCATATGAAGGTTGTCTGACTCATCTTTTCTTTTCGTTAGTAATGCCTTAGTTTACTTAATTAGAATAGATGAAGATTGAGCAGCTGCAGACCGTCGTTGATGAAACCACTCTTGCAAGATCTAAACACATAAATTCGACATATAGTTAGCATCATAGCAAAAAATAGTAAAATAATTACATAATCTTATGACGGATAATCTTATGACGGAGATAACCTGACGGTAGTATTCACAAATGAGGGTTATGCCCAATCCTTTGGCTTCTTTCATCCGATTGTTCATAGACTCAGCAATGTTGGTTGTCATGATACTATATCTAAGATCGAAAAAGTGACACCTTGCCCATTTACTTAGGTCAACCTAGATCAGATACTTTGCGGCACATTCACTGATGCCTCTAATGCACTCAAAAAGTCAATTGAAGTATGTTTCCTGGTAAGCCTTGTGTCACGAGCTTAGAGTTTTGCGCAGTTGCTCGTGCGGCACTTAGACAACTTGAACCCGAGAGTTGCTAAGTAAGCCTTGTAGTTTACTTCTCGCTCAAGGAGAAGTTAGGACCGTTGAGCTTAAGAGCTTTAGAGGCTAGAAGAGAAGAGAGGATCTTAGAGGCAAGTATTGCAAATGCAAAGAGCTTTGTATTACACAAAAATGCTTTGCTTACAATGCTTTGTATTGTGTTTGCTTGGTTGCTTACAAATGAGACTTGGAGGGGTATTTATACTAATCCACCTCCCAAATGAATGACTAGGATTTATTACATCCAATGGCCACAAATGAGTCCTACCTAATTTAGGTGTGGTAGGTGAACTACCATTGACATTGTATATTTACATGTGCTAGTTGTACATATTTGACTTGCTTAGAGTTTCTAGAAAATGGGCTTGGATTGCATGTCTTCTAGAAATCGGGCCAAGCCTTTGTGCATATTTTGGGCCATTCTAGCAAGCAAATTGGGCGGGCTGTAACATCCTCCCCCACCTATTTTCGCGACGTCCTCGGCGCGCTCTCGTCCTTGTAGCGTTGGATGTGCTCGCCAAATTGCCACAAGAGATCTTCGCGTTCCCAACTCGCCTCGCTGTCCGGAAGGTTTTTCCACTTCACCAAGTATTCGGTGTATGGTGGAACTCCTCTCCTTCGAATCACTCGATCCGCAAGAATGTACTCCACGTCCTTGTCGAATGAGGTAACGACGGTTGTGGGTGCCCGTTTGGACTCACTTCGACTTGGATCCTCCTTGTCCTCATGATAGGGCTTGAGAAAGCTCACATGGAAGACCGGATGGATCTTGAGGTTAGGGGGCAATTGTACCTTGTAAGAGACTTCGCCCACTCGTTTGATAATTGGGAAAGGACCCTCGTATTTTCGCACCAACCCCTTGTGCACTTTGCGAAGTGATTTAAATTGTTGGGGTAGGAGCTTGACGAGTACCAAGTCCCCCTCTTGAAATGTGAGGTGTCGTCTCTTTGTATCCGCCCATTTCTTCATTTTTGTAGCGGCCTTGTTTAAGCATGCTCGCGTGATATCGGCTTGTTCGTGCCGTTCCTTGGCGAGCTTATAGGCCGCGGGGCTATTTCCTCCATATGTTGAGGCTATGGCATGTGGATTCATGGGTTGTTGTCCCGTCACAATTTCGAAGGGACTCTTGCCCATTGCCTCACTCCTTTGGAGGTTATAAGAGAATTGGGCAACATCAAGCAACTTTGCCCAATCATGTTGGTGAGCGCTCACATAATGCCTTAAGTACAACTCAAGCAAGGCATTGATGCGCTCGGTTTGTCCGTCAGTTTGGGGGTGGAAACTTGTTGAGAAGTTCAAATCCGTCCCCAATAATTTGAAGAGTTCTCCCCAAAATCGACCGGTGAATCGAGGGTCACGATCACTTACAATGTTTTATGGAACTCCCCATAGCTTCACTACATGTTTGAGGAATGCTCGAGCGGCTTCGTCCACTGTACAATCCGTAGAAATGGGTATGAAGGTGGCATATTTGCTAAAGCGATCGACTACCACCATGATGCTCCCGTACCCTTCAGATTTTGGCAAGGCCACGATGAAGTCCATCGACACACTTTGCCATGGCCTTTTCGCAATTGGTAGGGGTTCAAGCAACCCCGCTGGACGCTGGTGCTCAACCTTGTCTTGTTGGCACATAAGGCAAGTTCTCACATAGCCTTCCATATCTTCCCGCATTTGGGGCCAATAATAGGAATCTTGCACAAGTGCAAGGGTTCGTGCCATACCTGGGTGACCAGCCCACTTGGAATCATGGCACTCCTTGATGATTTCCTTTCACAAGTTCCCATGTCTTGGTACAAACAAGCGATTCTCGGTTGTGAGGAGTAGGCCTTCATCAAGCTAAAAGTGTCGAGTCTTCCCCTTTCTTGCCAACTTCAAGAGATTCTTGGCTAAGGGATCGTGCTCTAGGCCTTGTTTGATGCGGTCAATGAGCACACTTTGTGGACGACTTGCACTTAGGGTGGCAAGTTCCGCCTTACGACTTAGGGCATCGGCCACAACGTTTGCCATTCCCGCTTTATACCCGAGCCTATAGTCAAACTCGGCCAAGAAATCTTGCCATCTTGCTTGCTTGGGGCTGAGCTTCTTTTGAGTTTGGAAGTAGCTTGTTGCCACATTGTCGGTTTTGATGACAAAGTGGGAACCAAGCAAGTAGTGTCGCCAAACCCGTAGACAATGAATGATGGCGGTCATCTCCTTCTCTTGGACCGTATATCGCCGCTCCGTGTCATTGAGCTTGCGGCTCTCATATGCAATGGGATGCCCATCTTGCATAAGAACTCCCCCTATAGCAAAGTCGGAAGCATCCGTGTGTACCTCAAATGGCTTTGTGTGGTCAGGTAGCACCATTACCGGTTTCGCACATATGGCCTTCTTCAATTCTTCGAAGGCACGTTGGCATTCTTCGGACCAATGCCATGAACGGTTCTTCTTAAGAAGATTCGTGAGTGGGGCGGCTTTGGCTGAATAGCCCATGATAAACCGCCGATAATAATTAACCAGCCCAAGGAAAGATCTAAGTTCGGGTACCTTCGTTGGAGGCTCCCATTCTTGAATGGCCTTCACCTTCGCTTGATCCATCATAAGCTTTCCATCCCGAATTCGATGGCCAAGAAATTCTACCTCTCGTTGTGCAAAAGAGCATTTTTCTTTCTTGACATAAAGCTCGTTATCGCGGAGGACTTGGAAGACTTGTTGAAGATGTTGCACATGCTCCTCAAGAGTTGTGCTATAGACGACAATGTCATCCAAGTAGACTACCACGAACCGATCAAGATAGGGATGAAAGAGCTTGTTCATGAGGGTACAAAAGGTGGGGGGTGCGTTGGTAAGACCGAATGGCATGACTAGAAATTCATAAGCACCGTACCTTGTTACACATGCGGTCTTTGGCTCGTCGCCTTTGGCAATGCGCACTTGGTAGTACCCCGATCTCAAGTCAAGCTTTGTAAAGTATCGAGCCTTCCCAAATTGATCGAACAACTCCGCAATGAGTGGAATCGGGTACTTGTTCTTGATTGTTATCTTGTTAAGTGCCCGATAGTCGATACACATGCGGAGGGATCCATCCTTCTTCTTTTGGAAGAGGACGGGTGCACCGTATGGAGCTTTGGAGGACTGGATGTATCCCGTATCAAGTAAATCTTGGAGTTGCTTCTTCAACTCCGCAAGTTCGGGTGGCGCCATGCGGTAAGGCGCCATGGCTGGAGGTTTTGCACCGGGCTCCAACTCGATCTCATGATCCACTTCCCATCGTGGAGGCAACTTCTTTGAAAGTTCTTGGGGTATGACATCCTTGTATTTCTCAAGGATGGCTTGGATTTGCCTTGGCGTTGGGTCCTTGGCAATGGCAACGTCCTCTCCATCGTTTAGATTTCGAACGGTGGCAAGGAAACTTGGATCCTTCTTCATTCCCCATTTGAATTGTAGTGCGGAGAGCATTTTGCCTTCAACTTTTGTTGCACGCTCCGCCATCACCATGCATGAATGACTCCCGTCCAGTATGTTGAGGGAGTTGGAAGATGGTATGGCGAAAGCATGGACTTGGTCGAAGAATTCCATGCCAAGCACTACTTGAAAATCATCCATGGGAACAATGGAGAAATCAAGCTTACCGTTCCATGTGCCAAGTTGTACCGTTGTTGCCTTGGACACTCCCAAGATTGCCTTGGCGGGTGAGTTTACCGCCTTGATGGTGCCACCTCCATTGGTGTATTTGAGGCCTAGCCGTTTGGCCTCGTCCTCCGAAATGAAGTTGTGCGTGGCTCCCGTGTCAAGCATCGCACGCACATCTTTGCCATTGATTGTGGCGCTCACATACATAAGACCCTTTTGCATAGATGTGGGTCTTTTGAGTGCGCCAATTGTGCGGAGAGAACCCATCCCCGCTTGTGGCTCTTCATTGTTTACGCCCTCATGTTGAGCGGCAAGGGCATTGAGAGTCTTCCTCTTTGGGCAATCCCGAACCCAATGAGGACCATCACATATAAAGCAAGGACTCTTAGGTTTAGGGGCTTCAAACTTACCTTTGTTAGGCGTGTCTCGTTTGTCCCCTCTGAAAGCCTTACGCGCACCACCATCCCTTCGGTCATGTCCTTTCTTGGTGTTTCGTTCTTCCCCACCTTTGTCATGGTTGGTCTTCCTTTCTTTTGATTGGGACGTGTAGTCGACGAGGGATTCGGCTATGGCTATGGCGTCATCAAGGTTTTGCACGCCACGCCTCTCAAGCTCAACCCTTGCCCAATCTTTTAAGCCATCAAGGAAGTAGAAGAGGGAGTCTTTTTCGGATATACCTTCAATTTCAAGGATGATTGTGGTAAAATCTTTGATGTACTCGCGAATGGTGCCATTTTGCTTCAAACGGCGGAGGCGACCCCTTGCCTCCTTTTTCGCATTGCTTGGAGAGAAGTGCTTCCGTAACTCTCTCTTAAAGTCCTTCCATGTGCAAAGGACGACGATGCCTTTGCCTGCATCGCCATGCTTACGACGCCACCACAATTGGGCTACATCACGAAGGAAAGTAGGCGCAATGCCTATTCTCGAAGCATCATCATAGACACCTTTCGCCTCGAAGTATTGCTCCAAGCCGAATAGGAAGTTTTCGACTTCCGTAGCGTTGCGAGTGCCATGGTATGTGGCGGGAGTTGGCACTTGCATGTTGCTTAGTCCACTAGGACTTGAGTAGGAGGGGCTAGCACGTTCGCAACGGTGCTTCTCCCATTCCGCGCGTGATTCCTCCACTTCTGCACGAATGACACGCAACTCACGCTCCACAAAGCTTCGTAAGCTAGCGAGCTCTCGTGTGAGATTCTCACTAAATTCGAGTATTGTGGACTTTGTTGCTTGGGTGATCTCTCCATAATCCGTCTCTAGGCCTTCGAGACGATCGGAGAGGCCCTTGATAGTATTGTCCATACTCGAAAGAGATTGCTCTATGCTAGCAACACGAGGCTCTAAGGATTCCGAGGAGAGAGCTTTGGACTTACCTCGTTTTCCTTGTGGGCGTGGTTGAGGTTAAAGTTGTTCCTCGCATCCGAGAACTTGCTCCTCCACATTCATCTCAATGTCGGATGCCATTTGCTCTTGTGCTCGAACCTGGCTCTGATACCAACTGTCACGAGCTTAGAGTTTTTCGCAGTTGCTCGTGCGGCACTTAGACAACTTGAACCCGAGAGTTGCTAAGTAAGCCTTGTAGTTTACTTCTCGCTCAATGAGAAGTTAGGACCGTTGAGCTTAAGAGCTTTAGAGGCTAGAAGAGAAGAGAGGATCTTAGAGGCAAGTATTGCAAATGCAAAGAGCTTTGTATTACACAAGAATGCTTTGCTTACAATGCTTTGTATTGTGTTTGCTTGGTTGCTTACAAATGAGACTTGGAGGGGTATTTATACTAATCCACTTCCCAAATGAATAACTAGGATTTATTACATCCAATGGCCACAAATGAGTCCTACCTAATTTAGGTGTGGTAGGTGAACTACCATTGACATTGTATATTTACATGTGCTAGTTGTACATATTTGACTTGCTTAGATTTTCTAGAAAATGGGCTTGGATTGCATGTCTTCTAGAAATCGGGCCAAGCCTTTGTGCACATTTTGGGCCATTCTAGCAAGCAAATTGGGCGGGCTGTAACACTTGGCTGCATTAATGAAGGTTGGGGGAAGGTAGTTATTCTTGAATCTTGTCTTACATTCCAAATGATGCATGCAAATCCCAAAAATGGCATGCGAGGAGATGTTAGACACGGCCCTAGCGATGCTTTTATGTCAATTTGTTATGATAACTAGGCTTTCAACATGTCCAATTACACTATGAAGCCTCGACATAAGCCAACTCCACGATTCATCGTTCTCTGAATGACCGAATCTGATGGCCAATAGGAAAATCTGATTGTTGCCATCTAGACATTGTGCTGTGAACAATGTGCCCCTATACTTCCCATTTAAGAATGTGCCATTAACAACTACAACTCATCTAATCGATGTCAAGAAACCATTAACTAATGCACCCAATGCCATGAAATAATTCTTGAAGTGATTATCAGGATCAACTTCAAGTGTAGTCACTGTTCTAGGATTTTTCTGCTTAACTATGTAGGAGTGTGAAGGCAATATAGCATATGACTCTTCTACAGTTCTATGAAGTTGATTTAGGGCTACCTTTTTTGCCCTCCAAGCCTTTTGGTAGCTTATTAAGATGTGAAGGTCTCTTTGAACATCCGCAATAATTTCCTTTGGACTATATATTCTTGAGTCATTTACGAACTTCTCTTTAATGTGTTTTCCAATGAGATCAGCACTTCCTTTCATATGCTCAGGATAAAGAGCAGCACTATCACATGTGTGTTTGTTGTTGAACAACTTCACTTGAAAAAAATCAGTGTCATTAACTTTTGTAGCTCTCAGATGTCATTTACAACATTTGTCACAACAAGCAACTTTGAACCTTGATTTTGTTGACCTTATTATCTTGAATTGAAGTTATGTTACAATGCCATGTCCCCCAACTTATGACAAAGTTCAGTTTTGTTTCCAGTAATTTGCCCCGTCAATATTTCACCACTATCAATTTCATGTGTTTCGTGTTGAACCTCACATGCGGATGGTGGTAACAGAGGCATGAACCGAAAGATGTCCCCCACTCTTCGTAGTATTAGACCAAAACTCCCATGGTTAAAGGTACCGCCATCAATCCAGCTAACAAAACTTGTTTCAATATTCGATAGATGCAATCCACTAGCGTCATTGTCATCACCATGCCAACTCCCTTCGCATTCAACAAATGGTCCCCTGTTAGCACCATCTATAACATTTTTTCCCTCTTTATCGACATATACACCCTCATAACTGTCCCTTAATCTTGGCACCTCTTCAAATTCTTCTTTGAGACTGTCAAAACCATGAGCAACACTCACCCTGAATGAACTACACCATCGTACATTAACATCACCTCCAACATTAACACCAATGCCTCCAACGCCCCTATCACAACCAACATTAGCATCACAACCAACATTGACATCACCACCGACATTAACATCGCCACCTTCATTAATAGCACCACCAGCATTCGTGGCAGGCAGATTATGGTAACTACACTATCCATGTTGGCCAAATGCTTCCTCTTTTGACGTATCAACATGTTGTGTACGATCAACAATGGTTGGTCTAGATGGTTGACTTTCATGTCGCTCAACCTCAATATATAATGGTGTGTATTCACTCAAATGTTTCAAACTATCTCCAATTAAAAAATTATAGTCACACTCACTTCTTATTGGGAGAGCCTTCCTCTTTTGACGTATCAACATGTTGTGTACGATCAACAATGGTTGGTCTAGATGGTCGACTTTCATGCCGCTCAACCTCAATATATAATGGTGTGTATTCACTCAAATGTTTCAAACTATCTCCAATTAAAAAATTATAGTCACACTCATTTCTTATTGGGAGAAGCCTAGCATACCTCCTAATATCATATTAGGCATTCAATTTCAGCCTTGTTATACGGCAATCTAACCCAAGTTCTTCACATATCAGCTGAAAAAAAATGTTCATACGAACAGTCTCTTGGAATCAATAATGACAACCCCTCTCTACCCATGTAGTTCCCATTGTGTAAAACCTCCTAATTACCACCAAAGAATAGAGCAAATCCGATACCATCCATCTGTGTAGTCAAACATGTCTAATAATTAATGAAAAAACAATGAAATGCAAAAAATCATAGATAACTATTCAAAATGTGCTTTTCTGTAAAAAAAAAAAATTCGATAATCCGATAAGCATATGTCAAATTTTCTAATTGATTCGCGACCAATTGACGGTTCAACGAAAAATTTCAATGAATAATTCGACAGTTAGGTATAACTTCGACAAAAATTCAACGTGTCTTCGACAATTCGACTTAAGTTCAATGATTGTTCAACAGTTCGACTATTGAGTTATCGAATTGGGTCGAATTGTCGAATTCACAATTTCAAACCCAGAAAATCAAATGAACCGAGTTTTTAAAAACAAAATTGAAGAAACAAACTCAATATATCTTTTCCAGCCATTATTCATTTATTTATACAAATATGGATTGAATTTTAATGTTTAAAACTTGATAAAATGTCAAAAGGATGGAGTTGAAGCTTAGTTAGAGAAGAACATTACCTTAAATTGTTTCTAAAGCTCTCCAAATCCCATTTTTTCCCCTTTTTTCGATTTCTTAGTTGTTAAATGCATAGTAATGTTTGTGATATTTGATTTGCTTAATTGTTTTGAGCTAGTTTAGGACTTAGAATTGGTAGAGAAAGAGTTAAGTTGGTGATTATGAATTAGTTACAGAAGTTATTACATGAGGGGTATTTGTGTAACTTTGGGGGTTAGTGGCTAATGTGCTAAAAATTTTGGGGAGGAAGGCCGAAAATAAAAAAAGCCCCGAATGGGGGCTATTCTTGATAATTCCCATTACTATGCCATAAAATGCTCACTGTTATGTGTCAAAAGTCAGCCATTTGAGCATGGTTGGATTGATCAACAAGTCCTACAAACCGAGAGATTCAATGAAAAGAAGGCAATCACCTCCAAACGAGACCAACCATATCGCATGAATAATATGAAAAATAGAAAAAAATTAATTTTATATATATATATATATATATCAAACAAAATTTTGGTGTTCCAGATTTTAAAAGTGTTTACAAATTAGGATTTTAAGAGATTAAAGGAATTATGAATTAAGATTTATAAAGCAGTAAATAAATAAAGCTAATGTATCTATAGAATTTTGTTGTTTATTTAGTAATTTTATTTTAGGATAAAATTATCATAAAATATAAGAATAAAAATAGGGTTAATAAATTAAAATATTAGGGTTGAATAGAACTATCCTTATCCAATGAGTCTAATAATATCGACATGCTTGTTAACGGAACGGCCCAATTAAGCCTGGCTGTTGAAGAATGACTCGCCCTGCTTTTTAACGGAAGAACCCAATAATAATTGAAAATGTTGGGCTTTCAAATCTTGGTATTGCTCATCATAACAAAATTATAGAAATAACTGCGAGAGTTTGTAGGACAAAAATTATTCATTATATCTCTATGTGCATGCGTGTGAATGTTTCATTATTTAATACTAATTTACTCTAGACAAACATGAGATCATATCGTTGACTGTAAAAGCAGTTAATCAACCAGACTATGATAGCAGGAGGATAAAGAAAGATGCAAGGAGAGAAAAGAAGATAGTGAGATGCGATGAGTTTCTACTCATGAAAAGAAGAAAATGAGGATGTTTCAAGATGACTGAGAAAAATTTGCAATTACAAATAATCAAAGCTTGTTATATATATATATATATATATATATATATATATATATATATAAATTTGCAAGTCTCATAATGATATATGTATAGCAGCAAGGTCATGAATTCGAGCCGATCTTATGGATTAAACTCTGTTGTCTTTCGGAATCTGGCGTTAAGGTGCGAAAGGTATCTTCATGGGATTAATCAAGGTGAGACCCGAATCAAAGACCCAAAATTATCAATAATAATAATAATAATAATAATATTGATATAGAAAAATACAACAAAAACAAAAATCAAATTAATCAATGAAAATTATGATTAAGTACAATTTCTTTATGTTTATCTAAGCTGCCTCAACAAATTTAAATTCAATCTCTATCATATCAATGTGTATATCCATATATAATTAAACAAATTTGATCCAAGAAAAATCGGTGCATATTTCACTGGCAGTGGGACTAATATATGTTACTTGGTAAGCATTGAAGTGAAGTAGAAATTGACCTTGGCGCATGCTTTAGAGGTGGTGAAGCCAAAATTCTAATGCGAGTTGCATGAATACTTTACAAAAGAAAATTTTAGTTATAATTAAATAGATTGATTTTTAAAAAAAGTTAAATTAAATTAACAGCCATATATTCTTTTACCTTTCTTAGAACCTCTCGCCAAGCCATTCATGAATATGTGAGCAAGCCAGTATAAACAAGGAAAGAAATTTCAAATTTCCATCAATTAGGGTTTATGAATTTGATTGAGGAGTCAAATATGGCCGTGGTGAGTATGAGCTTGGCGGTGAGAAGGGGAAGAAGAGGATTCAGATTTTATGGGAGCAAAAATGTCATTTCATCAGCAAAAACTCTAAACTTGCTCGTATTGCCTGGCCCTAAATTGTAACCGACATAGATCTTAAGGTAGCCTAAATGTTTAGCCCAGTGATACCAGCACCGAGTCTATCTATTTAGCCCAATGAATCAGATGCTTGTTAAAGTCTGTCCCATAACAATTTAGAGCGATGATGTCAGGCTCCTTGTTAAATGGGATAGCCCAATGGTGTTGGCCCCAAATTTGTCAATTTAAATATGAGTTTGGTCATCAATGACATTAACTAATGAGTTGTCAAACTCTCATTTTCTATCTTTTCAGTCTATACTTTTAAATACACTTAATTAAAATTTTTAACCCATCTAATCTCTCTTTCTCATTAACTCCATTGAAATCCCTAAATAACCTTTCAATGTATAACTAACATGGGAAATGGCTTTCTCAGGATGAGTAGCCGTCTGCTAATTGATGATACGAAGAAAGTCAAGTGTTGCACAGCCACAGACGATGGATAAAAGATGGGAGGGTAAGAACAAAGTATGGGTGACGTACTGAAGTATCTAGAGCTGGTTTGTGGTGGACCTACCTGCATCCAACGTGCCCTCTAGGGATAAAGATAAAATTCTGTCTACTAATGTCGATATTGCTGAAATTATTATTCAAGACGAGGAGGCACTATGATGACATTAATATATGGTTTTCTTGATTCGGAAGCAACTACATGAACAAGGCTTTCCGGCTTTGCCTGTCTAGAATGAATTACACATTTCGAAGACCACCAACCCCTTTATCGACTAAACTGCATCAACAAAGTCTTCCTTTGAACAACTCTCTGTTACTATACTAATTCTGGACCAAAGAAGGGAATGACTACTGCTCCCCTTTCAGGTAGTCACGTTCACTGTTTTTTTTTTTTTTCTTTTTAATGGTTCTTAAGCAATCTTCCAACAAGAGCTGGGTTAACTAAGACCATGACACAGAAAGACTTCAATCTATTACATTCAAGAGTTAAATTTGTTGTTCAAGAGTTGAGTTTTACGTTCAAGAATTTAAATTCTTCCGTATATAATTGTTTAAGAGAATTAAGATTTATCATATAGTAAATAATTGGTTGTGTATTTATAATTTTTTTGTCCTCTCTAGTAATTTTATTTTAGGATAAAATTATAAAAGAAATAAAATAAAAATAGAGATTAAAAAGATGAAAAATGAAAATTGAATAGAACAATTTCTCACTGATAATGCCAACCTGCTTGTTAAAAAATAGCCCAATCATGTAAGCCTGCTTGATGATAAAATAGCCATATAATGTAGCCATGCTTGTTTAAGATAGCCTAATGCTCTGGCTTGCTTGTTAACGGATTAGGCCGATAATGTTAGCGTGCTTGACCAAGTGAGCCCAATAATATTGGCCTGTTTGTTAATGGATAAGCATAATAATGTAAGCCCGCTTGTTAAAGAAATAGTCCAATTGTTTTAGTCTGCTCTTTTTAAAGATTGGCCCAATCACATCGGCCTGTTTGTTAGTGGAATCGCTCAATAATGTAATCTGGCTTGTTAATAGAATACTCTGATCTGTCCACCTGCTTCTTAACATAATAGCCCAATAACGTAAGTTTGCTTTTGTTTAGGAGCCCAATGATTTCGGGCTGTTTGCAACATCATAGCCCAATAACTAAGCCTTATTGTTAAAGGATGGCCCAATGAATGGGCTGTTTTTAAACTGTTAAACCCAATAACATCGGGCCCCATCCATATTAGAAAATGTTGGCTTTTAAAATGAGTTCGGCAACTCTTACGAACTATTTATACACACTCATCTATGTAAACTGATGTGGTTTGATGTAATTTGATAAATAAGTGCAGTAATTTGATAAATATATATTAATAATAAATGACATTAATTAACATGGGTGATGTGGCGATTATATATGGATACCACATCAGTTTGTATGTGTGAATTTATATAAATAGTTTGTATGAGTAACATTACTCTTTTAAAATATCATTAAATCCAACACACAAGTCAACTTCAAATGGTCACAACACAGCTCAAACTAAAAACCGTAATAAAACACATTAAAAGTTCAAATAGTACTCTAAATTTGTTATTTTAAAATATTCTATTATATGTATTTCTCTTTCATTTTTATTTTTATTGATTAGAAATTAAACATATTAAATACAGATTAAGTTTTTAGTGTGTATGTGTGTGTGTATATATATATATGGGAAGTGATATTTTAACACAAGTTTTTTTACATAATTTATTGACCCAATTTTTTAGTCATTCATATTACAAAATCTAATGGTTTAGATTGAAAGTTAACAAGATACATTTAATACTGTCAATTCACCAATCATCTCAACCATTAGATTTTATAGATCAATGATTAGAAAATTATGTCTATTTTGTGTCAAAATATCTCAATCTCTCTCTCTATCTGTCTAAGTTTTGTAATTACGAAAATAAGAATTTTAATAATATAATAAAAAATTAATTTCAGGAAACAACTCTTGTGGTTTGAATTAAATCTACTGTTACAGAATTCCCACAAGCTATCAAATCCATTGCCGATTAGCTGACCGTTGTAGATGTTTCCCCTAAGCCAAGATGACATTGAAGGAGATTGCAACAAAAGGAAGAAAAGAGCTCCAATTCAGCTTTGGGTAACCGCCAGAATGCCAGCCTCACTATAACAATTAGCGTACAATATCCACTGGTTGATGAGTTCAATATATAAGAGAGATCTCAAAAGCCAGAAGATCTCCAATATTCTAAATCATCCAGAGGTTCAGATTTGTGATATTTGCTCCTCACTTTTTGCAATTAAAGTTGTTTTTTTATTAGCTATGTGCAAAACAAATGCAACATAACGTTTATGTGACGGAGGCAGACTTTTCTAACACACAGCTTCAATGTGAGAGATATAAGCAATCTTCCATAACCTGGCAAACAATTGGATAAATTTTTAGACAAAATAAATAAATAAATGTCAAAGTTCTCATTCGACTTCTTCTATGATAGTATAATACTATACACAGTGATGGAAAAATGATTACAAGGAACACGAAATATAAAGCTTTTTGCTATAATTAGGAGAAAATCTTGCGCACAAAGAATGTATCATGCATGTTCATTTGCCCAATTAGGTGCACACGTGCAACATGCACATACTAATTTGACACGCCCTATAATTGACACTCCTTTTGGGGGCATAGCTTAGTTATATTCCTTCAGTACTCTGGAATTAATAACTTGAACCATCAGTAGTTTCTAGCGGCTCAACCGCAGCCATCCCAACTGAGAACAAATACTGAAATGGTTTTGGAGGTGGCATATCTCGGTTGCTCCTCCTGCAACATCTTTACTACTACGGCAGTCATCGCTGACCTTGCCTTTGGTGGGTCATGAACACGCCACAGAGCCACCAAAAAGCTCTTAAATTAATCAAAACTTTTGCTTTGGGGTAAAAACACACTGCAAACTCAAACTTAGAAATCCAATATTATTGAATTAGGAGAAGGAGTAACTTCCTCTAACTCACCAAGATTTTTTTGAGGAAAATTGCATAGACTTTCCCACGAAATAGGTTAGTTAAGTAACATAACGTCTCTTTTCCATTGTTTGGATAGTAATATAAACTCCCCCAATTTAGTAGTAGCTAGCAAAGAATAAACATTATACATTTAATCAGTAGAAAAGCACAAACATTATAAAGGCATTATCGGCATTTCAACCAATAAAAAATAATAAAAGGTGGGACTATTTGCACCCAAAATATTACGCTTTCTAATATTACCAAAATAATTAACCTTAATGAAATATATTTTAGTTTTTCCTATTTATTTTTATTTCAATTTCATAATTCTACTATGATAACACATTGTAAAATTTAAAACTTTTCAATTAAAAGTTTTTAAATAGTTTTAGCTTATTCCTTAGTTCTTTTAAATTTAATAAAACTAATTATATAACTTTTGAAAATTAAATAAATTAGAATTATTTTTGTGGAGATTGGAGAGTTTTCCCATATAATACTAGATTGAAATAATATTGTTGTATGCACATGGCTAATTTATGCAATCAAGATTAATCTTCAAACTGAACAAAAACTAGTGCAATATTCTGCAGGTAATAAAACTTCAAACTGGGAAGACCTCCAATATTTTCAACCATCAACAAGCTGTCCAGTAACTCATCTGCAGTAGATCTAGCAAAGAATAACATGCAAATGCAACCCAGGGAACCCAAGATGGCAGATTCTAGCATAAACATCACTTTGGGTGGAAACAAAAGCTCAGGCGGCACAACTCTGCAGGAGGTTGTTCATATTCGATAAGAAGAAAGTTCATGTGTTGAGAAGAACTACAAGTCTCATTCACCACAGAGTTAAGATTTCACATAGAATTAAATCTATTTTCTTTAATTTCATTCTACCTTCACATAATATTGATTAAAAATACAAAGAGTAAGATAAAATTATGACAGATATGTTAAAAGTACAATTCTATTTATTTTATATATTTACATAATTTTGTCTAAATATAAATTTTACATACGGATTTGTTAACAATATTTTTGAAGTAAATTAATAGATGTCCGGAGTAGTTTTTTGGATACAAATAGCCCCACCCAATAGTAAAATATTCAAAAATAAAAGATTACGAAATATTCGTAATTTTCTTATAATGAATATTTTTCTAACGGCCGTTTAAATCAGAAGAGTTTATATATATTACTATTAAGGGCGACGTTGTTACATAATCTATCTCAAATTCTAATAACAAATAAAAAAACCAGAAATCTAAAGTAAAATTAAAGCAAATCCATCTAATCTTGAGTAAGATCAATTGCCTATATTTAATGGCTAACTTGGCTTATGATTGGTAGCCATGTCATTATCCAAGTTAGAAATATTGGAAAATCTTCCTCCACCACAGTGAATTTTAATTAATCCAAATAGCCAGGATCTTACATTGGAAAAATTAAGAAGAAAAAGTCCTGAAGCAAATCAATTTAAAAATCAGGTAATAAATCCTTAAAGTCCCATCATGTAGATTTGAATGTCAACGCTTAATATCCTACCAGTTAAATTTAGAAAATGGCCAGGCAACTTGATGAAATCCTTAACTTGCTGGGAGACAAATCTTGGTGCCTACAGTTTGGCCATTTACAGAAGCAATTGCATAAACCATGAGTATCCAAATCCAGCACAACCCAAAATAAGAAATAACCATTATCTACTTCTACTAGTGTGAAATCATTGCGTAGTGCACTGAATCATTTACAGGAGATTTTGTCTACTGAATAAGGGGATCAAACTTCAGGTTCATAATATATAGTAGCATATAATAATGAGATTCATAATCTAAATTAAGGATTAGTAAAGTTTTTTTTATTTGCATATGTGATGTGATACTTGGGTTAGACTAAGAAACTAAAGCAGCCTAAACTCTAAAACCCTATTATATTTAGAAGCAACAACTAAGTGTAGAATCTAAAGGATATATGTGAAGACTATCAAAAGGCAGCCTATAGAAACGAACTGATAGCTGTATAATATGATTCATCATTGCTAGCTGATGAGTTTGGCAGACAATGCTGAGATGTATTACATTTTCCCATTAGCTCTTCCTTTACCTTTTCTTTTTACTTAATGTAGTAGAAACATTTCATTTCTAAATTAGGTTTGATTGATTGACTATTGACTGTGGTTTCCTTGACTTCTCTTCGTTGATTTTAGGAAGATTATTAATTATTTTGCTTTGTGTCTTGCCTTCTCTATTTTTATAATAATATTAATACACCTGTAACTTATTTACAATCAACTCTTCCTCCAACTTGAGCTAACAAAATCCTACTGAAAATATATAATTATCCTTTTTCATTTTTGTATTTTTCCTCGTCTAATAAATTTTTATCAACTCAGATTGTGAGAAGCGTTGGTTGTAAATTGGTTGTAAGTGTAACATTACTCTATCCATAAAGGTCTTGTTAGTTGACTAGAAATATATTCCAATATATATTTATAAATAAAAAAATATTATTTTTTATGAATGGATTAAAGGTGTGGTATTATTTTTTGAATTTTATGAATGGATTCATATAAGATAAAAAGGAGAAAATATCAGCCGACTCTTTATTCGCTAAAGCATCAAAGAATCCCCTGACTCTCCAAAACAATCAGAAAAACCCCAGCTGTTATTCTTCGCTCCTCCGTTAAATTGTCCAATCCCTCATGCGAGTGATTGTAGTTACCTATTTGTCCTTTATCGCCTTATAGCCCAGACTCCAATGTCAAACCTGTAACATGTCTAAAGTAGGAGTGGCAATTTGGGTCATGACACGCGAACACGACATGATTACAACACGAACACGATACACGATTAATAAATGGGTCAGATTCGTGTTGAAAGTGTTCAACACGCCAACCCGTTTAATGACACGAATAATTAAACATATTTTGTCTATACTTAACATGTAAGCTCATTTAATGATATAAATTGTTACCTATTTATAATATATATATTATAAAACTGAAAATTTTATATTATAAAGTAAATTAATTTACAAAATAATAAATTATGGTGATTTTAACAATATTTTATACGAACAATGATTTATATTCTAAAAATAATTTTAATTGATATAAATATATAGAATATAATATATTATGCATAACTAGGTTAAACAATTAAATAAATTATGTAACTTAAATATGACACGATTATAACACGTGGATAACACGTTTAATAACCGTGTCGGATCTGTGTTTCATATCTTGATACGAATAATTAAATGGGTCGACACGAATGACACGAATTACCATCCCTAATCTAAAGTAACTATTACATTTGAATTTTTTAATTTCTTACCCCCCAAACAAAAAGATAAATAAATAAAAGCTCTTCCATTAATTCTTTAGTTCCAAAAAAAAAAAATCAATTCAAGCCTCCTTCATTAATTTCTTTAATCCCAACTAAAAAAATAATAATAAACTCAATCCTCCTCCATTAATTTCTCAATTCCAAAATTAAAAAAATTGATTATTTTTCCGGCTACATATGTTCTAATTCATAGATCTAATCTAAGGTGGGGTTTTATGTTATCGTTGTTGGTGGCGTGTTGGAAGGGTTGTGATGAAGGTTCTTATAGACAGCGGCTTTATGTTGGGAAGGAGGGTTGTATGCTAATCATCTATTACTGTAAATATTAATGGGATAATATTAATGGCCACTATAATATAATATCAATATTTTGATTGAACAGTAACAATTGTTTATTTGCCTTAGTAAGTTATATTAATCACTTGTTAAAGTAATAATACAGTGTATGATTGTTAATTTCCTTCGCTCACTACAAATAAGTTATTTTCTTTTATATAATATCGGTCTAATATCAATTTAAAAACATTAAAATAATAATATTATTATTTAATAATGCATCTTTATAAACATGAGTAACGAATGCAATGTTTAATTAAATCAATAGATTCATTAATAGCTTATTAACATTCAACAAAGAGATTTTAAATTGTTATAAATCTATGTTTGCTTTTGAAAATAACGTTAAATAATAATCCTAATCTTTATTCTTTTTAATATTATTATTGTAATTAATCAGCTAACACATAGCTCCAGCATTACCAAATTATATAGTAAAAGGCCAATAACATAAATATCTCCCTTGAGGTTTACTTAAATCTCGTATATCCACATCTAATTTTAAAAATCTCACATATCTCCCCTCATCATTGTGAATAGTTAAAAATTTTATTAAAAAATATAAAATTTTCAAATTATCATAGTTGACGATTCAAAAATATTTAAAATTTTAATAAAAAAATCTAAAACTTATTAATAGTCTTTTATCATCACTATCTCTAAAAGTTTTAAAAAAATTGCTACGAAAATAAATGATACATAAACTTAAAACAAAACTTTTTATTAAAAAATTACATTGAAATCATTTATTAAAATCTTAAAATAATAAGGTTTGTCCCATTTACATCTATGAAAATTATCTTATAAAGTTTAAGTTTTTCAAGGCAACTTCTTTAATTTTCTAATTTAAATTTTTAGATTTCTATAACTTTAAATATTTTTAATAACCAATCAAGGGTAATTTAAAAAATATATATTTTTAACATAAATTTTTAAAGATTACTAACAGACATGAGAGATATAAAATTTTTAGAATAAAGTAGTCATATAGAATTTCGACAAACCTCAACAGATTTCGTGGAATTGACCTTGTGTGTATAAAGCGCTTTTTCTAGTGCATAGGATGGGATGGCCCAAAAGAATGCAATCTGTACTGCTTTGTTAGTGCATTATAACGTGATTGGAACTAAAAAAGATTTTTTTTTTTAAATCATAAAATTGATCTTAACGTACATCAAATAATGGGTTTACTTCGTAGGCGGGGACCAATAAGTGATAAGTCTTTTACGAAGTACATAATTTGCTTTGGCTTTTAGATTGTGGTTGAAAATAGCCACTATTTGGAATACAGTTTTGCTACAGTAACAATAATTGAACCTCGTTACAATTTATAATAAGTTAAATAATGAGTAAGGTGAATCTCATTTCAAATTACGATTTATAATAGATTTAGATTATGGGAACTCAAATTTTGGTATTAATTATATATCTTTTTTTACCAATACATTACTATAGATAAATAATTATCAATTATTATTGGAATTTTAAGCTATAATAATCTAATTTGTTATATCATGTAATAAGTTTAATTTTTTTTATATATTATAAATCTATGTTTTATACTACTGTTGATTTCTTACATATTTTAATGATTAATATTTATAAGAAGTGTAATTTTCATTAAGAAAATAATTTTCAATTTTTAATGAAGAAGAAGGAAAAGGCTTTGGTTAATCCATAGCCAATTAGCCACCCTAGCATTTGGAAAACAGAAACTATCTTTTACATTTTTTTCAAAAAATAAAAGAAACTAGACCAATAAAACTAAGCATATTAATTTACATAAAATTTAACATGAATCTAAAAATAAAAAAATATGAAAATATATTTTTTTAAATTTTATAAAAACAGATTTATTCTACTGATTCTGAAGCTCTTCAATTTAATTTTTCCATCACTTTAAATTTCAATGGGGTATTTTTTTCTAGTTGATTTCTTTTAGAGTCCTTAACTAACTCTAAACCCTTTTTTTATTTCAACTATTTGTAACTCTTTTTTAATATCAAAAAAATGAATGTCCTTTTTATTGTTAAAGTATAGAATATAATTTGTATATAATGCACGATATAGTCAGACAAATTACACGATGAGTCGTACAAAATTTTTGAGATCTGTAATTTTGTACAATCCCATCATGAGTTATGCAAAATTTTCAAAGCCATTCTTTTATTCGATAGAGTCGTGAAATTACACGACTATGTTATGCAATATAATAACTATATTTTTAATATTATTGACAATTATGCAATATAATAACTATATTTTTAATATTATTAACAATTATTTTACAAGATAATTGTGTAACATAAATATACAAAACATCCAAGATCTTTTTTTTTTTTTTTTTGCAAAACTACCCTACACAATTGCACAACTATATCGTGCAGAAAATAGTACATATAATCTAATTTCGTTATTTTCAAAACTATTAAGAATATTTCATTTTTTCTTTTCAAAACTGGGGTTTTAGTTATAGATAGTTAATGGGCGACCCAAGGGATTATTTGGTAAAATTTTGCCCATTTCAAGTCGTCCCTTCAATTTTCTAAGTTTCTTCAAACAATTTCAGTATTAAATGCCTTCAATATTAAAAACACAACCCAAGAAAAGAGAAGCCTTCAAAACACACTAGTTCGCAAACAACAATAGAAACTTGCAAGAACAGCTCTCCAATAATACATTGATTGAAAACAAAACAAATACATACATAAAATGGATGGTAGGACAAGAAGAAGAAGAGCCACCACTACACCAATGAAGAGCCAAGGTAGCAGATTGACTTATTTTAACTCTCCCTGGCAAGTATGAGCAGCAGATCCACCACATGAACTCTATCCACTTATTGATACATACACATACATAGCTGACAAAGCAAGCTCACACTAGACTAGACTAGACTAGACTAGTCATAAGAAACTTTACCAATAAACAGCTCAAGCACAAGGTACTAATAGCAAGGATGGCTAGAATTCTACATCCACATGTGAATGAAGGCTCAAAGATGACATGACATGATGAAGAGATGGACCCCAAGAGAATAGCATGAGAATGGAAGATGCTCCCCATCTCTTCTGCAGTTTTTTGGCTGAGAGTAAACATTTATTTTTGTTTATTTTTTTCTGCATACTTTATAGAGATTAATACCAACATGATGTGATTTAAGGGTAAAGGGCAAAGACAAAAGCATAACATCAAGAAGGGAAAGAGAAGGTGGAAGGCGGGTCCCAAGTTTACCTAACGCGCATGCACTAAATCCATGGAGGTTCTCAATACACCTACTAAGAAAAGGGTCCTCAATTAACAACACAAAGCACCACTATACTATCACCTTCCATGCGTTCAAATCTTTGTGACTTTTCTTCAATAAATCTCACCAAAAAGCTAAGAGGATAATCATTTCTGGTCAACAAACAAAACTCCATTTTTTCTTCACCTCTCGCAAGCAAAGGGTAATATCATCCCCATTACTTGTTTCCTTTTTCCTTTATTAGCCCATTATATACAGCTCCTTGACAGAGAAAAAGATCAAATGAGGACCCACAAAACCAAAGTTATTGTAGTGGTTCCAAATTCATCAATCATTCAAGCCAAGAATTCTTGGGTTAACACCTTTCCAACCCCCTTTACACCCACTAACCAACATTACTACTATGGCAGAAGGGAGTGCAACATAATGGTAGCTACACTCCCAAAGCCTTGGCTTTAAGCTTTAACAACTGCAGGTAATCTATGGCTTCATCAAAAACCGACAATGGGTCCTTCCCCTTTGCACCAGGAATTATACTCTGCAGAATTCTTAACGTCTTGTGTATCTTGTCCCTTCTTGACCGCTTGTTACTCATAATGGAACCCGCTTCCTCTCTTTGAGTTTCACCATTAGCGTAGCTCGACTCTGCATCATTGTCATACTTGCGGGTTTCTTCCAATTTCACTGAAAAAGCACGGTCAGTTTGTGAGGATTTTCTGTACCTCCCATCAAGCAATTTCTGCCTTTTGTTTGGGCCATCAGAGCTAGCAACTTCCTCTGAAATTTCCAACATATAATATTTGTGCTTCACATAGTTTCCTTCAGTTGCAATTGGAGAGTGACCAGTGCTCTTTACTTCATCATCATCATCATTATCACTATCCTCACTATTTTCATCAGAATAAAGCAAGGCATTGATTTCTTCAGTGTCTTCATGCATCTCACTCTCTTCACCGCTAACATTATTCTCATCACATTCCTCATGAAAAATAGGCTTCACTGGCTTAAACAGATCGGTTTTAATTGCCTGCTCCTGTTGCAGACCACAACCAGAAACTAGTTTTCTAACAGCCACAGATGGATTCAAGACAGAAGGGCAGACACGGTTATAAATTAACCGCGTTTGATTCCCTGACTGGTCAAAAACTAAGAATCCCTTCTGTGAAGACCCAGGCACGACATTTGGTCTGGCCTCCCCATTGAACCCACAAGTAAAAGCAGATTGCTTTTCAATGAGATTTGGGTACACATCTGGAGCCAAAGTACAGAAGCGAGGGGGCAAAACCTGAAGCAACTTATGAGCTCCATTTGTTTGTTCCATCCTCAATGTTGCTAATCCAGGGGCTGGAAACCCTGGCAATGCCACATTTGTAGGCAACATGTAAGTACCAGGATTTGTACATGGCGGCAAACACTCTGGTTGCCCAGGTTCAAGCAATGTGCTCATGCAATTCAAATCAAGCAATTGCTGCTGAGAATTAAACCAAGATTCGCGGGCCTTAACCATCCAACCAAAACAAGAACCTGTTAACAGGACAATAAAGCATGGCTGCTTAAGAACCAATTGTGGAAGATTGCACAAAAATATAGCTGAAACACCAGCAAGACATTGGCAAACATACCTTGAGATGGCTAGTGCAGAATTTTGCAATATTCAATTACTTGTCACTTTTTCAGGAAAAAAGAACAAAAGAAAAAAACTAAGAATTCCAGCTCTGATACTTATCAACACAGAAGCAGAATCTACCTACGTGACAGGTTTAAGCAAATGGCGGAAATATTGAGCCTGGAAAACAGCAACACAAACACGAGATTACTTGAAACTTCTAAAGTAGCAATAGGTACTGATACTTCATTTAATCAATCATCAAAGCTTTCACTAATAAATAAAACAAATGAAGCATAACTTTGCAAATATATCTAGTACTAACCTGGCAATCCTCCATGGGTTTAAAGCATGCTATCACTCTAACTATGATTGTTGGTTTTCCAGCAATTCCATTCTCATATTTTAAAGCTCGAAATCTTGTTTGACTGGCTGCTTGGCACACCATAACTTCTTTACACCCTTGAATAAACCAGACAACTTATCCGAATAGAGGACAAAAGACCCAGCAAATATCCTAAATTGCAAGTGTAAGGGACCAAACAAGCTATAATAATTGAAGATAGACCCAACTAATACTGATAGGCTATAAGAGACACAACAGAAACTAACAAAGAGAGTTCAAATTCGAAATAGACACGACTTCAATCTGCTTTTAACTAACCCTATAATTATCAGAATAAAAGACAAAACACTGATTACCCATGGACGATTAAATAAAGAACGGCAACCAAGAGATTCAAGAATTAAGATTGAACAAAAGGAGAAACAATTTACAGAATGACCCTGCAGTATAAATTCAAGTGAACAACTTTACGGTACACGTCAACAGACAGACTCAACCAAAGCATATTGTTTTCTTTTCAGTACCACAAAATTTTTCCACGACTTCTGCTGCTCTGATATGATATATATACCCAAATTTCCTGCAAGAAGAAGACAATAAAGTAGCATATATTATTCAAAGTATAAATCAACTCAACCATAACAAATTTTTGCAACAAATTAAGGTATTAACAATTTATTTATTGCTGGAAGAGAAAACAAAAACAAGAAATCAAATTCTAAATCAGCTATTTGTCAATTATGGTCAGCTCAAATAAAAAGATTCTATCACTGAACTTTTCTTGTTAAATATATTTTTCCAAAAAAACATAAAATTCATAAATTTAGAACTTCCTTTTAATTATTACAAAGAGGGAAAGTAAAAGCTAGTCTAAATCTTACAATAAATTCACATAATTCTTTTATAGGGAAAAAGAAAAAACAAAATTAACCGTCTGCTATGAAAGGAAAGAAAAGAAAAGGCAGAGAAAACCCAAAATAATATATATATATATATATATATATATATATATATATATATATATATATATAACATAACTGACTTTTATGGTATATTGTATTTTCAACTCCAAGACTTTCTCACCTACCAAACAGATTATAACAAATAAAATAGAAAATCTTAAAACCGTAATTTATCAAACAATCAACTAATTAAATAATTATATAAAAATCAAAACTATGAAAGCAAATCCCAAAAATTATGTTGTTCTTAAATCTCCAAATTTTCTCAAGAGTTTGAAACAAGATAAGCTAAATCCATCAAGAAAAAACAAAGCAAACCCAGAACTCCAACAAAATTAGAAAGGAAAAAAAATCAAAACTTTCCCAGCAACAATAAATAAATAAATAAAAATAAGATAACAAAAACGATGAAAACAACTTGTTTTCTCTAAATTTTCTCATAAATCAAACAGCCAAGAAAAAGGGGAAAAAAACCCATGAAGCCGAAAATAATAAAAGATCAGAAAGCGAGAAAAGAGAGACATGGGAAGCGAAGTGAAGAGACTTACAGAATCTTGGACAAGAGATCTCAAGATTGAAGGAAAAGCAAATGTTGGAAAAGAAGTGAACAGTGAAGAGAGAAGGGCAAGCAGCGTGAGCTAAAGGAGTAAATGAGCTGAAGGATGGTGAGATTATATAGAAGTTAGATGACCATTTTGTCCCTTACTTTACTTTTATTCTTATTTGTATTTTATTTTTTTTATTTTTTGTGTTTTAGAACAGTTGATAAACTAAGTCAATGGTTAAATAAACCTTTGAATCTTGATCCATTAATTTACTAAGGGTAACACTACAGTATCCACTTGGTAACTTTAACAGAGCACTTCAGTGTCATGTAAGGACTTCAATATTTTTGGAAAAGAAAAATCACAAGACAACCTCCAGGTTTCGGAAACTATTCCCCATTCCCCCGCAGTTTTAATAATTACTTAAAGGCCCCTCCTTAAGGGACACAAAATCGATGATGAATCTGTTACCTCTCTCTTTTTTTCCTAACCTCCTTCCTAAGTTATCCAACTATTTATGAATTTTACATTAGATGGTAAGAGATCTAATAAAAAAAAAAAGTTAACCAACCTAAAAATTCATATTTAAGAAAAAGGAAAGCAATCTTTTGGCGCAAATTAATTTCAATTCTAGTATTTTATTTAAAAAAATTAATTCTAACTAATTTTTAAAACAAGATTATTTTTCAACATGGCTTAAAAATTAAGTCTATTTTTAAATGTTAATTTTGTTTTAAATTTATTTTTAATGAATTTTTTTAATTTTTTTAATATATCATTTCAATGAAGTGTAACCTCTCGGCACCCTCTTCTATTTTTATTTTTCTCCGACGACTGTTTGAGAGAGGGCCTTTAAGTTACTATAAGAACTTCATGGGTGGCAAAAAAATTACCCAAACCTAGGGTGTCCAGCTATGTTCAATTTTCTTCGGAAAAAACGTAGCACACAATCGTGGAATATTGTTTTTAGTTTTATTTAAATAGAGTTGTTTTTTATAGTCTAATTTTGTTTGTAGCTTGTCTAGATGCTTGGCACCTCCCAAGTCCTAATCCAACCCAGATTTCTAAAATATGAAAGTCACTTAGAAATTTATGTGTAATTTAATTAAGGGCAAATTCGGGGTTATTGTTGCTACGAAAAAAAAACTGCAACTCAAAATTTTTGGGTTACTTCTCAACCAGCTTAAAAAAGAAGTTGCTAAAAAAAATTATATTTTACGAAGGACCCCAAAAGCAAAGCTTAGCTCACAGGCAATATGTAAGGAGGGTTGCCTTAGATATTATAATAATTAATTTATTTTGTTAATAAAATTTGATAGTACGAGAGAATTACAACATAAAAGGGAGTGTGCCAAGGTAAAGCGGACATAGTGAACTTTTCTTTTTACACGGTCTAAATATAATATATAATCTCATTAAAAATTATAAAAAAAAGTTAGTTATTACCGTTCACTAAAAATTTTTTGAATTTATATTGTTAAAAAAATTAATTGATAAATTATAAAATATGACAGAAAAGAACGATATAGTTTATATTAAATTAAATAAAATATAATATAATTTATGCATAATAAAATTAAAAAATAAGAGAAACTCACATTATTGTAAATTGTAAAATATATATTTTTAATTTTGTTATATGGATTAAAAAGTGACACGAAGGTGACATTAGAGTGATTATCAAATAATTAGAAAAAGATGAAGGATAAAACTAAAAAATTTGGTTTAATTTATATAGCGAGGTATACTATAACTAATGAAAATGAAGGGATAAAAGCGATATTGCAAATTTTAGGAGGGGCTCGAACCTGTCCAAATCCTTTCCTAAGTTCCACTATGGTTTAGCTGTTTTTAGAGACTTGCTTCTGCTTTTGAAATATAAAAAAATCTAAAGTATTCTCACTAAAAAAAGAAAAATACAAAATTATCCTTGTTGTTAAAACTCTTTTTTTAAGAAAAAAGTGTATTAACTTAATAAGAAAAAATTATAAATATTTATTGATCTATGTACAATAAAATTTTTATAAATTTTATTTTTTAATTTTTTTAACTATTTTAAAATTTCATAATAAATATTTAATTGAATAATTATTTAGTGAATATAAATTTTAAAACATTTTTTAATTCATTATATTTATGATTATATATTTATATTTTATAATTAAAATATATTGAATATAAATTCATGTTACATGAATTTATAATATGTCTATATAAAATTTAAATTATTTCATAAATAAATAGATCTATGTTAATATTATAATATTACTTTTAAATTATTTTGGTTTAAAGTATTTTTGCAAATAATTTATATATAATTTGTGGGTAATAGTTAAAAAAAAAAGAAAAAGAGTTGATTATAAAATATTATTTGATTAATTTATTAGATAATATTGGAAATAATTCAAAAAAAGAAAAAGAGTTGATTATAAAATATTTTTAATTAAATATTATAAAGAAATAATAAGCCAATTTGGGATTGTTTTTGCTATGAAAATAAGTAGTTTCTGTTTTGCCGTAGAAAAAGTTAGTTTTAGAAAAAAGCAAGAGGGTGTTTGGTAAATTAACTTTTAAAAATTGATTTACTTTTTAAAAGCAAGATAGAGGTGTTTGGGAAAGACTTTTTTCTTCGATAGGCTTTATCTCGTAAGGATTGTTGTTACTGTAGCATTTATTAAGTGCAAATGATCAGAACAGATATGTATAATATTCATATGTAATATTTAAATATATTAAACAAATTTTATAAAAATTACTTATATATATATATAAATAAAATTTATAATTAATTTTTAATTTATGTAAAATATATGGATGAATATCTTATATGTTTAAATTCAATTTCATTGAATATTAAAATCAAATTCATTTAAATTTAAAATTTTTGTGACAAATGTACATATTTTTTATAAAATAATTTAAAATTTATAATATATTTCAATGTATATTATAATTAATAAAATTATATAAAAATATCATATCAATTAAATTTATTTTATGAAATTTAAAAAAATTACGAAAACAAAAAAATTAAAACAGTCACTGAAGGGGTCACTCGACCGCCGTGAAGATGGTCGTTGGCTATCGTTCTAGTGGCGCATCTGCCAACACTGCCAAAAAGTTTCGTCATGTTCTGCTGCAAAACTGCACGCCAACAGTCAAGTCGCACGCTGGTAATCATGGAGGTACCGACGGTGTTGCTGGATGCGCCACTAAAATGGTCGTCAGCGGAGGTCCGGTGAACCCTCTATCTACTATTTTAATTTTTTTGTAATTTTTTAAATATAATATTTTTAAAATTTTTTATAAAAAATAAAAATAAATAAATTTTATAATTTTATTTTTCTAATAAGGATATTTCAAACATTTCTTATTTCAAAAGCAGAAGCAGGTCTTCAAAAGTAGGTGACTCTATCCAAACTTTTTCTACAACACCTTCTTTTGAATCAGGTAGAGAGGTAATCCCAAGCACCCCTCAATTGTTGTTATTACATAAAAAAGCACTTTTCTTTCACTGCAACAGCAATCCCATCCTGGCCCAAGATATATGTCCATTTTGGTCATTTATATACAATAAAAGTTACAACAACAACAATCGCAAATACCTCTATCCTGTTTTAAAAAAGAAAAGTAATTTTTAAAAGTTATTTTACCCAACACCCTCCTGCGTATTTTTAAAGCTGGTTTTTTCTGTAGTAAATCAGAAGCGGCTTATTTCGACAACAACAGTAACCCAAACTAACCCTAATATTTCAAATTACCTTATTCGGCCTAGTCAAAGTTTAATATAATTAGTTTATATATTAGTGGATATTGAGGTTTTGTTTTTTGTTTTTTTAATACTAAAAATCCATTTATTATTAAAATATCAATCCTCCACTTAATAATAATGAATTAAACAATTGATGGGTACTATTGAAAGTACGATATGAGCAAAAACAATTAATATATATTACATTAAGTTTAATAGTTATTCTTGCCAAACGAAATCGAATAAAAATATATAACCACAAAGAAAACTTGATTTTTGAATTATTTTAGGCCATTTAAAAATAAAATCTTCATTATGCCCTTACTTATTAGAAAGGCTTGTTGAGCATCTAGATAAGTAACTCTGGTAAGACGTTGAGTTGTCATAAAATAGTTATTTAAACTCATGTTTATTGTTAACAAATTGAATGTATTTTTATCACTTGATTATATAATTTTAAAAAACAAAAAGACAGGTGACCAAAGCTGAAAATAGTTCCTCAACTTTGACTTATTTTTTATGTTGTCTAATATTTAAAAAGAAAATTGAGAAATGGAATAGAGCGAGATATCAGTACATTAAGAAATTTAAAAATATTTATTTTCATAATCCATATTTACAAACAAAATATTTATATTACGATAAAGCCAACTTTATCCACCGCTTAAGGTAGTTGTATTTACTTGCTTATCATTAATCACTACATATGATGCTAGAGCGAAACTGCTAAAGAAGTAATCATTTGCATATTCATTTTCTGCATTTTTATTTTTATTTTTCACTCATAAAATTTATAAAATATATTTTTTTATATATCATTTTGATTTTCTATCTCAGAAAAATGTATGGTTATATATTTTTTCACTTGTTGCAATTGAAAAGTTAGGAAAAATAATCTTTACTATTTTATCTATTTTTAGAATTTATTAGTGAAGTATTTTAATGATTATATACTAATGTGTTATTAACTAATAAATGCAATTTTACTACTCAGGGAAGTTAATATCAATTTTTATTAAGGAATAAAATATTTATTTAAAAGATAATTTTGCATTTATTATTTATCATTTTAAGTTATTTATTATGTGTCTTTAGATAACATTAACTCTTCTTTTTTTTTTTTTTTGGTTATTTAAAAAACTTTCTTACAAAACATGTTTTCATTATTTTCACTTTCAAATCTTGTCTTCAAAAATAGAATAGCAAACACATCCTCGAAATTTATAACTAAAAATGTTTCTTCTTTTCATTTTGAATAAATTCTTTAAAGAAAAATCATAAATAAAAATGTGTAAATTAAACCATCAAAAATTCTATTAATCACCCCACTACGTCTAAATGAATAAAAAATGATTACAACATTTACAATGAGATCACATTGGTTTAAGTTTTAACCCCCAATTGGATTAAATTAAAAAAAATATTTAAGGGGGCTTTTTTTGTCTGAAATCTAAATAGGATTGAATCAAAATGAAATCCGAATAAGTTTGAATATAAAATCTGAATGATATTGTTTTTTAATTTTAATTTTTGAATTGAAAATGTCTAGAAACTATAATGGTTTTACATATATATTCCTATATTTATATATATTAGAAAAAATTCAAAAAATGGTCTAAATTAAAGGACCTCATTGAAAAATGATCTACTCCCATAAAATTTTGATGCAGTGGACCTTTTATTAGATAAATTACCTCATTATCCTTCTCCATTAACCCTCAAGAATGCAAGAAGACAAAACAATAAAAAACAAAAAACGTAGCAACAATAAAACATAGAAAAAAATCTCTATCTTCTTTTTCTCTTCTTCACTTTTGCTCTATCTGCAATTACAGTATCTCTCTCATCTTCTTCTCTCTTCTTCCCATATTTTCCTACACTTTCTCCCTTTTATTCAAACTAGCATCATCCAGCAGAAACCTTGAACTGTAATCAAACCACTATCCCTCTTCGATATCTCCTCACACTTGCCCATTTAATTAATTCAATCACTTTCGTGCTGTCAGACTTCATGCCATCAAGTGTTGGATTTCATGCCATCAAATATATCGAGCATCAATTCATGCCATCAAGTGTTAGATTTCATGTTGTCAAGTGTGGGATTCCATGCCATCGAGTTTTGGCTTTCATGCCATCGAGTGTTGGCTTTCATGCCATCGAGTGTCGGATTTCATACTGTCGAATATCAGATTTCGCCAAGTGTCGGATTTCATGCCGTCGAGTGTCAGATTCCATGCCTTCGAGTGTCAGATTTCATGTTGTCGAGTGTTGGAATCCATGCTGTTGATGTCAGATTTCATTCTGTCGGATTCTCAAACCCACATTTGTTTCTCTCTTGCCTTCTTTCTTCTCGTTTTGGAGCTTGAGTTGAAGTTTCAATTTTTTTTCTTGGTTAATAAAATGTATATTTGGTAATGAATAAGAGGGAGAAAATGCAGGAAAATATGGGAAGAAGAGAGAAGAAGATG